>ML298170.1:0-35260 GCA_005239495.1 Nicotiana undulata | reverse complement strand
TCTTCCACCTCATTAAGATGCACTGGCAGACCTCCAAATTTTTCCTCTTCATCCCATATAACACTAAAATCCCCTCCCACAAGCCAAGGAAGAGTCATGTCTCTTTCCAAATAATACATACTATCCCACAGTTCAATACGCTCAATTGCGTCACATTTTGCATATACAAATGTAACAATGAATGCTACCTGAGTATCCATATTTGTGAACTTCAATGTCATCTGTTGATCCGTATTAATCAGCACATCTACCCCATGATCTTCATCAACAAATACCCAAATCTTGTTAGAAACATTAGAAAAAGCTTGCAGCATCCCAATAGTTCTCCTGTATCTTTCCAGTGTTTTGACTTTTTGCATTGGCTCCATGATTCCAATAAACTGAAAATGTTGCTACCTGTTCATTAATACCAGCCTCTCAAATGCTTTTTTGGTATTGACTGATCGCACATTCCATATAATAGCCTTCATCATTGATTAAGAGATTTAGATTGGGTTCGTCTTGTTTGAACCCCTGGAACTACACTTTGATTTTCCTTTGTCACCTTTTTTTTCCTCTACCAACTGATCTACCTTTTTCCATATGCCTAGGTGAAAGGTCACCTTGTCTTGCCACAGCCATGAAGTTTTGTGTCGTGGATTCTTCGTCCAAATCTCTCCCTCTTCCTTGTGAATTTTCCTCCTGCTCATGTGCTGCCTGTTCTGTTAATTGCTGTTGTACATTCCTATGCACCAGCTCTGTTTTCTCTGTTTCCTTAGCTACCAGTTCTTTGCTTTCAAGTTGAGATTGGGTGTCACCTATCTTTGTTGCTGATTTCTTCTTCGATTGACCTATTCCATGCCCAGCTACACTACCTTCCCCTCCTCCTGTTTCATTATTGTTCACCATACCCAAAACAGTCCCCTCCCTATGCATTTCACCAGTTTTCTCGACTGATGATAACACAAAGTTGGGAGGCTGTTTGTTCCCAGTTGTTTCTGCAGTAACAATATTTTTTATTCTTTGATCAGCTACCTCCTCCTTGTTGGTTTCAGTTCCTACTTGCTCCTGTATCTTATCTTTAGCATTTACACTTTGTTCTTCCAGCTCATTCTCCTCATCAGTTGATTCATCCTCTCCCATCTCATCCACAGGAAGTTCACCTTCATCTGAGTCTACTTCTATCTGGTTATCCCATAGTGATTTAACTGTTACATCTAGTCTTGTATCTCCCTTTGTAATTTCTTCTACTTCATTGAATTCTGGTTGTGAAGGAACCTCTTGACATGATTGATTAATTTCAACATTGCCCGCAAAAGTTCTATTCACCCATTGTGAAGTACTCTCCTTAGGCACTCCTTTCTCGACTGTCACTCTGTTTCCCCTGCCTTTTTCATTAGATGTTTCATTGTTCCCATTTGTTGAGTCTGCTACACCAGTTGAACTTGGCTTAAACGCAGCAGCATTTGCATTTAAATTCCCAGTTTTCATAACTGGATGCTCAGCATTATCTTGAACTGTATTATCCCCTACCAATGCCAATTGGTTTTCTTCATTAGTTTCCACATTATCAATCTCCAAAGCAGCAAACTTGTTATTTGTTTGGATGTGATTATCACCATTTGAATCTACAGGAATGATCTCCTTACCAGTAGCACTATTTAATTCTTTCTGCTTGCCTTTATCCACTCCTCGATTGTCCCTAACTTCCTTCCATTGGGGACCCAAATTACCAACAACTTTCCCACTCGTCAAAACCATTAAAGTGCCCTGTTGCTTAGCATTTGCTGAGGCAGTAACCTTCTCAATATCGCATCTAGTGTCCTTCATTGGTTGCTGCTGCACCCCATTAGTTTCCATCAATTCCGGATGGAGTCTCCAGCATTCCATCATGTCGTGTCCTTGTAATCTACACTCTTGACAATATTTCGGCAAATAATCATACTTTATATTTACCCACTCAGTATACACTTCTTTGGTTGCTTCATTCTCTATATCCATACGCACTTTCTTCGGCAAGTCGGCTAAAAGATTTACTAACACTTTAACACGTGCGCAATTTGGCCTCGTCTTATTAATTGTTGCCATATCCAAATGAAGCGGCTTCCCAACTGCTGATGCCAATGCGAACAAGCATTCTTTTGCGAAAAAAGTTGGCAACAAGTTTGGAAACGATATCCATGCCATTACTTTGGGCGTCTCTTCTCCCGCTCTAAATTTATGATCATATATCAAAGTTCGCATCTGAAATTCACTTCCAGCTTTGTCCTTCACGTAATACACTGACTTTGACGTAAAATCGATGAAATCCCTCCACAACGTCATTCTCACTAACACATGACGATCACGAAGATATCCAATATTGCATTCGCCTTTTATTCCACATTGATTAGGAATAATTCGACGCAATTCGTTCAGCGCAGGCCATCCATAAGAAAATTTGCAAACTACGGCATATTGCAAACCTTCACCAATATTCATACGTTCAACCTCCGCCTCCGTAAACTTAACAAAAGGCTGGCCATTCATCAAACTTGCTCTTCTAAGTGGAATTGGCTCGACAACAGTAGCCTTTTCCTGTGTTTGTGCGTTCAAAGCTGCTGGCTTCAGCAGTCCAGCGTATGAACTGGGTTGAGAAGCAGGCGTGTGGGGCTGGGGATTGGAACTGGTGGTTGGGGGTGGTGAGGCGAGGGTGGGAGGGGGCTGCCCAGGCGGAGGAATTGCCTGGCTGCCGGCCAAATTGGCCATGGCAGCGATATTGGACCAATGGAACAGTAATCGCCTCTTTTAGGAGAGAGAACAGAGAGAATTTGGGCGCTTGGATCCTAGGTTTAGGTTTCAAGTTTATGGTTTTTTTTTTGCATGAAAGAGAAGAGAGCGTCAGAAGGAGGGTTTATTAACAGATGGTATTATTAACTAATTCTATTTAGGGTTTGAACAATTTTCCCTATTAAAAATCAGTATTCTTTGGGATCTTTATGTGATTAATTTCTATTAGGGTTTTGAGCAATCTTTCTTGTTAAAGTCAATATTCTCTGAGTTTTTTTTACTGTTTCGAATGACTGTCCTGTTAAAATCAGTATTGATTGAGATTTTTACTTGTTTCCTTATTTGTGAACTTAATTGATTTCTATTTAGGGAATTTAAATAATCCCCTCCTGTTAGAATCAGTATTCTCCGAAATTTTACTTGTTTCCCTATTTTGACTAATTATGCTTTCCTTAATTAGTTGTCAGTAGTTTGAAATTTTAATGACTCCCTGTATGGTATAATTTTGATTTACTTCCTTAATTGAACCCCCAGTTCTGGCCGTTACTTGACTATCCCCGATTAAAGGGGTCTTTTCCGGATTTCCCTATAGGAATTGATTCTGTGATTGGTTGATTGGTCCTAATTGATTGAACTGTGATTCTCTTTACCATATTTGTTTTACTCCCTAAGTGCTATATATACACTCTCATTCTGCCTCTTAAACACACGAACAATAGTTCAAACACACACACACACACACATATTTACTCTCATCTCTCTCTGCTATTTGTGTTCCTTGCTTGTCTAGCCGGCTGAAAGCCAAGGCTAGACTGTTGAATCCTGCCTACTTCACCTTCTGTTTGCTTCCTTAACTGGTATGTTTCTATCTCTAATGTCATTATGAGGTTGAACCTATATGATTATCTGTTGCTCTATTCCTATCAACGTCCATGTCTCTTCTGCATTAGACTAACTGTTTATGTACTTAATGCTATATTCTTGCATGTTTACTACTTTGATCAGCATATTTAAGTTCATTCTTTCATGTGTAATGACCCGGTTGGTCGTTACGTAGAACGTGCATTATTTTCACTATTTCTTCCTTGTCGTAGCTTGGATGGACTGTTCATGATATATTAGAATTGATTAGCTCGGGTTCGGAGTGATTATAGAAGGAAATTAGACACTTAGTCTCTAAAAATAGCCTTAGAGTTGGAAAAGTCAACCTGGAGTTGACTTATTGGTAAATGACCTCGGAATGCAGATTTTATGGCTCGAATAACTTCGTTAAGTGATTTGGGACTTAGGAGTGTGTTTGGAATGTTTTTGTGATGTCCGGTGTAGGATTAGGCTTGAATTGGCAAAAGTTAGTTTTTGGCGATTTCTGGTCGGCAATGGAAAATAGGCTATCGGGGTCGAAATGGAATTCCGACAGTTGGAACAAGTTTGTATAGTCATTTTGGATATGTCTGCAAAATTTCAGGGCAATCAGAGTTATTTTGGGTAGTTTCGGCATCGTTGGTGGAATTTAGAAATTTCAATGTTCATAAGCTTGAATTCGAGAAATTTTGGAGTTTTGATGTTGTTTTTGATGTTTCGAAGGCTCGACTAAGTTTGAATGATCATTTAGGACGTATTGGTATAATTGGTTGAGGTTCCGAGGGCCTCGGGAGGGTTTCGGGTGGTCAACAGACCAACGTTTGGCTTAAAGACTAGGCAAATTTTCTGGTGTTTTTTTCATCTGGTTTTCTCTTCCGCGATCGCATAAGTAGTCCTGCGATCGCGTAGGCTTATCAAGGTGGGGGTCTAAGTTTGTTCTTCGCGATCGCAGTAGATGGGTCGTGATCGCGTGGGCTGAGAAGGTTGTTCAGTGCGATCACGTGAGGGAGTCCGCGATCGCGTAGAGTTTCTAAGGCGCATGTGGTAGGAGGCTGCTGTGCGTCGCGATCGTGTAAAGGGGATTGCGATCGCGTGAGTTTGGACCAAGCTGAATCGCGATCGCGTGGGAGATGTTGCGATCGTGTAGGGTTAAAATCAGGGGCTGTTGAGTTACTCTCCGTGACCGCGATAGGATGTCTGCGATCGCGTAGAAGGAAATCGCTGGGCAGAAACTTTAAGTTCAAAAACGAGGGTTTTTAGCCATTTTTCAAAACTCCATTAGAGAGCTCGGGAGAAGGGATATTTTGGAGAGATTTTCAGTGGGAGTCTTGTGGTAAGTATTCCTTGATCGTTTTTGGTCTAATTTCACGAATTAGTATCGATTATTTCCATGTAATTTGTGGAATCAAAGTAGAAATTGAGAAAAATGGGAAGAAAAGTTGGGAGTCTCTTTTGATGATTTGAAGGGGTAATTGTGGTTGGATTTTTGTAAGTTTGATATGGGTAGACTCGTGTGAAGATAAGGATTTCAGTTTTGTAAATTTTTCCGAATTCCGAGACGTGGGCCCGGGGGTCGGGTTTGGCCAATTTTGGGATTTTTGAGTATTCTTGATAAATTTTGATTGCGATTCACCTCTTAGCATATAATAATGATATACACTTGATTGTTGGTAGATTTGGAGCGCTCGGAGGTCAAATTTCGAGGCAAGGGCACTGCGGAGTAGTGTTTTAGCCGATTTTGAGGTAAGTAACGTCTTCAACCTTGGAACTGAGGGTTTGAAACCCCAAATTATCTGATAATTGATGTTAATTAAGGTGACGCACTTGCCAAGTGACGGGCATGCGGGAGTTCACCGAATGTTTGTAGCCTGGCTCATCCCATGGCACTATATAAGGGTTGTTTCAAACTGATATTGGTACTGTGAAGGTAGAAACTTCCCTGAACATATTAGAAATCATGATAAGTGTAAATGCTAAGGCTTCACGCCAATGTGTTTAGACCGGAATTGTCAATTGTTGCTGTCTCTATTCGTGGTTATTCCATGTTATGCACTCAGTCCTGTTGTAGCCTACATTCTCATGCCTTAGTTTCAGAAAATGTTAGTTATTTTCATATTATCATTGTTTGGGCTGAATTATAGATATATATCTGAGAGCATGGTTAGTGAGATTGGAAAGTATTGCCTGAGTGGGGCCTAGAGCCGGATTTTGAGACAGTTATGAGATCGGGCTGCACACCGTAGCGATCCTTGGATCATGCCTTCGTTGGCTTGATATAGCGCTTGGGCTTATAGGAGCCCCTCCGGAGTCTTTACACCCCCAGTGAGCGCACAGATATTGAGGGATGGATCTTCCCTGGACATGGATCTTGTCCGAGTGATATGTTCCAGAGATCGACCTTCTCCGTGGTGTCTTGTTCCGGAAATGGATCTTCTCCGTGGGACTGGATTGGCCTTTTTCCTCAGTACCGAGTGACTATATAACTGTGTGTATCCATATTCTGGGATGGAATTTCCCTGGGCCTGATGGCCAATTCGAGTACTGAGTGGACTTCCTTATGAGAGTTGGATATTGTATACATAACATTTCTGATTTTACACGAACTTATGCAAGTTTACAGACATAACTCGGTGCATTCCTCTTACTTCCTACTATATTGCTGTCATGTTCAAACTATATGTTGTTGTTCAAATTACCGGAGGTTTAGTCTGTAGGTTGGTGTACTCACGTTATACCCTGCACCTCGTGTGCAGATCCAGGTACATTGAGATCCAGCTCTGGTAAGTGAGTCGCAGCAGTTTCATCGGAGTTGACGAGGTAGCAGCTGGCGACCGTGATCTCATCATCTCTTTCTTTTCTACCTGTCGTATTTACTTTCAAACTATGTTGGTCATTTCTTTTGGGTCTTGTTTATGTATTAGTAGCTCATGACTGCGTGACACCAGATCCGATGCTGTAGTATTTGAATTTTGTTTTCCTTCCTTAAATTGTTTCCAAATTATGAATTTTCCATTATTATTGATTTGGATTTATTAAAAATGAGCATTTTCTCCAATAACCGAACCTAGAACCGTTATAGTTAGGTGGCTGGCCTGGTTCCACGACAGGCTCCATCACGACTCCGAAATTTGGGTCGTGACACCATGTTCATTGCTTTAATCAGCATGTTACTCCTGTTTAAGTTTCCAGTCCTTCCTGTTTACTGCCTTAAACCAACATGTTTACTTTTATGTTTCATGATCTTATCTTTTCTGTCCATTAACTTCAATTGGTATGACCAATTCTGTTAAACCCCTGCCTTCTCTAGTATGACCACTCCTGCATCCCATGCTTTCCTGTCTACTGCTTTGGGTCAATGTGATTACTTCATGGCTGATAGACTTATGTATTTAATCCAAAACTGCCTACTCATTGGTAGTGAGAAAGTAACAACATAGATATGTTTACTGTTAAGACTCTAAATCAATAGTCTGTGTTATAATGAATTCTATGAATTTGGTTGTTGAATGTCAATCAACCCTTGTCTGATCCATGTCCTTGTTGCTCAATATGCTTTCATCCTCACCCTGTTTTATGTGTTTCTAATTTAAGTTTCCTGTGTTCCCCAACCCCTGATCCCCTCTCTGTAAAATTACTTGTCATCACTTAGAGTTAACTAACAAACTGAGTTGAATTTGGGCAATATGAAGTTTTCCGACTGGTTTCTACTTGCTGTTTGCTAACCCTTTTTTTTAGAATGTTTCCAAACTGTTTTCACTCTTACTATGTTTTCATCTCTAAATTGTTTTCACTCTTAAAATGTTTTCATTTTTAAACTATTTTACTCCTGGACTGTTTTTCCTAAAACTGTTTCCACTATGTCGAGCACTCTCACTCCTACTCTTCGAATACTTAGGATTCTGCCCCTCCAGTGTGTGTACTGCCTAGGGATCCATGAGATCCCTCTAAACTCAGGCACATTGGGGCTGGACCTTCCACACTACACAGAAATTACTTCTCTTTAAAGGATCTTGGTGTGAGCATTGCTCGGGGTCCCTAAGTCCCCTGGGAACTTTGACACACCATGATACCCCCTCTTGGACATTGTGAGACTATGGCACTTTGGACTGTTTGAAGGCCTAGTTTTTCCAGGTTTACTTTGGGCCTATTCAGTCTCCCTATAGCATAACTTTGTTTACTTGGTAATTCATTTATCATATGTTCTGTAATAATAATTCTTGTAAACAGATATTGGGGATATTAGTAAAAAGGGAGGGATTTTTATATAATTTTTTTGGGGAAACCGGGTAAAATCATGCCCTTAGGATTATTATGACTATTTGCTTACATTAGAAATCATGTTTTTAGGATTATGTGCTTGCATTAGAAACCATGCTCTTAGGATTGTTTGGCATACTAGAAAACATGTTTATAGGAGCATTATGGCATTTGTCTAAAATATGCTTTCTAAACTTCTGCATAATCATGTCCACCTAGAAATTCTGTCACTAAGTTGCTATTAAACCTGCCTAATAAATACGTTCATTCTCTTATGTGCATTAGAAACCATGCTTTAGGACTTCTATTGCATTCGCTTTAATACCACGCCCACATCGTGTAAAACCAGTGACTATCGTGTCTACAAGAGTAGGTTTAAAAGCAGTCCCAACACCTAGATATCATGTTATAAAGATAAATATGTATAAAACCAGTTCTGTGACGCTCAGCACCTAGACATCATGCTTATAGGACATAATGAACTCAAATCTTCCTGTTTAAATTGTTTGCTCAATTATTAGAACTCTGATTACAATTAGATATCATGCTCATGGGGTATCTTAGATCCACACCTAGGCAAGCCTGTAGGTAATTAAAATCTTATAAAAACTGGTAAAAATGTGCTTTGCTTAATTATTTGTGAACTTCCCAGATTCAGCAAGTCCTAAAACCAATAGGAAACCTGATTAGGTCTCTACTGCCCGCTTTAACACAATGATGCATATATTCTGTTTGCTCACCTAGATATCCTACTCTAGGACTTTTTTGAAATATTTGAAATCCTGTTGTTTGAAACGTGCAAATTACTTGCTTACTTGTGGAGGTAAATGTGAGCCCCCTTAATTGTTCCTCTGCTTGACAGTCCTACTTGTTTTGTTCTTCGCCTAGATTTTCCCTTTTTAAGAACCTTAGGAGAGTTTAGAACTGCCTTAATTAGAGGTCCTAAGACACCTCCAGGGCCATAAGGAAGGGATGGGTAATGCACACATAAAGTTCGTTTAATCAAGAATCGCTTATATAACCACTAAGGGGAGGGTAATTGGGTAGTAAAGGATATGATGACCTGTGTGCTAATGCCACGGTAACCCCTCTAATTGAGGAAGGTTTACCGAGTATTGTACAGATGTGATCCTATAGGCTAATAAACCTAGGACTTCCTTTATTTTTTTTTAATAATCTGTATGTGCTTTAAATGATTTATTTGTCTAATGACTAATTCATAAAACGAGTTTGGCAGGGACCCACCATTGTGGATCTCGAGGGGTACCTAACACCTTCCCCTCAAGGTAATTTCAAGCCCTTACCCAATCTATGGTAACACGAATCAATTTATCTGAGTTATTTGCATTAGGTGCCCTAACGCACCTTAAATCCGTTAGGTGACGACTCTTCAACTTCTATACCCCTTTCCCAAAAGGGATTGAGTTGTCCCAAAGAATGTCGAAACCAGACTCCACACAAAAAGCGGAAAAGGGGGCGCGGCAATACCTTGCTTACTTAAGCACTTCCTGCAAAATTTCCACCAAAGAAAAATTCACACGCACTTGGCTCAAAATATATAAGAATTTATTGTACTTAGAATCATCTTTTTGCTTCTGAAGTCTTTGTGGAAACGGAGGTGGTGGACTTGTCAGAATTACTGGCTCTGATCCTTTGCTCTCTTTCCCATTCTCCTCAACTGGCATGGGAACTAATTCTCCTTCAAGACTAGCCATATACTTATTTTTCTTTGGAATTTCTTATAATGCTCTTCCATTTCTCAAGGTAACCGCATTGACTTGAGCTTTAGGATTAGACTCGGTATCACTAGGAAGAGCCCCAGCTGGTATAGTATTTTGGGCAATGGCAAGTTGTCCCAATTGGCGCTCCAAATTTCTCATTGCTGTGGCTTGGGCCTGCTGGTCAGCCATCACTTTCTTTCATCATCTCAGTTGTTTGGGCCTGCTAGTCAGCCATCAATTTCTTTATTATTTCCTCAAGGTGACTTGTCGAGTTTGCATGTTGTTCAGCTTGAGGTAGTCTATATTGTTGTTGAGGTGCTTGTAGCTTGTACTGATTATGAGCACCTTGGTTTCCACCCAAAGAGAAGTTTGGGTGGTCCTCCAGTTAGGATTGTAAGTGTCCGCATACTGATTTTCTTGGCCCCGATTTGCATTACCCAAAAAATATACAGACTCTGGATTTGCTGGGCATAGATTGCTCATGTGACCTTCTCCACAGACTTCACAAAACATCTGGACATGTTGCACAGGCTCAGCTTGTTGCTTGTTAATAACCAAGGTCATCTGATTGATTTGGTTGGTCAATGTGGAAATTTGTGATGATAATGCAGAGACCGCATCTAACTCGAGAAACCCCGCAGATTTTTGCACTGCGTGTCTACCCATCTCTCTTTGCCAATTAGGATTGCTTTTGGAGAATTTGTTCAATAATGCGTATATTTCATCAAAGCTTTTCTCCAACACTTGACCTCCACCTGCATCATCTACCACAATCTTTGTCTCAGGATGTAGCCCTTCTACGAAAGTGTGAGCTAACACTTTATTTGTCTGATTGTGATGAGGACAGTCTCCGAGCAGCCGCTTGACCTCTCCCAAGATGAGTATAAAAACTCCCTCGCTTTCTGTTTGAAGGTGACTATCTCACTTCTGATCTTTGCAGTTTTTCCTGAAGGGAAGAACCTTGCCAGAAACTTTCCTTGCCAGATCATTATGTAATAGAATTAGCTGGTTCTGCCTTTAGCCATCGTTTTGCTTCGCCCAACAGAGAGAATGGGAAAAGTGTGAGCTTACATAGTCTGAAGTGACTTTGTTAGTGATGGAAATATCACTAATCTCCAAGAAATTCAAGATATGCTGTTGTGGATCCTCGTGTGGAAGACCCATAAACTGCCCATTCGTATGAAGTAGCTGGATCATGCTCTGTTTTATCTCAAAGTGCCCAGTGATTCTGGGCTTCACAATGCTGGAGGTGACATTAGCAATGCTGGGCATCGCCACCTCCTGAACAACCATATGTTTCTCCTCTTCCATGTTCACAGGAAATTGAACGAGTGCCTGAATATTATTTGTATCCCTTGCTTCTCTCAACCTCCTATGAAATGTTCTCTCAGGTTCGGGGTCAAAGCCGTGAAGTCTGTCCTGGCTGCTGACCTTGCGCATTCAATCAATGTTGTTGAGATCATAGTAACAATAAAGTAACGTTAAACTTGACGAAACAAACAATTAAATCAAAAACTAGAAAGTAGTCAATATTCAAGTCCCTGGCAACGGCGCCAAAAACTTGTTGCTCCCAAACGCACACGCAAATATACGTGGTCGTACAAGTAATAAAATGATAAGTTGAGTGTCGAACACCACAGATACTTGTATCAACTACCCACTAAATTCACCAAGATTGTTATTCAGTCAAGCCAAATTCGAGTTCAAGAGTGTGATTGTACTAAACTATAATTTTAAGTAGTAATTAAATTATCAAGCAGTAAAATGATTGTTGTGTATTCAATAGAGACAAATATTCCAAGATTGTGATCGATTCACCAATCCTATTATGTTCTAGTTAACTCTCCCTTTCATACAATTCACTCATAGTTGCTAATTAATTGAATAATTACTCTCGTAGCCTTCTCCCGAAGTACTAATCGCCTATTCAAAATAGATTAACACCTATATTCCTATGAAATCAATCTATCAAGAATGCATTAAGATTACGATATTTAATTTAGCACGGGGACTAGGTATATTCCTATCCTAACCAAAAATTCTCCCCCTCTTCCCTCAGAGTTAAGATCCTGCTCTCTTCAATTCTTCTCTAATCTAAACACGACTTTCCCAAGCATAACACAGTTAGTAAATAGAACTTAATTGTTGGCTTGACAATTAAGCAATTAATCACAGAATTAAAGAAACAACCATATATTAGTGAATTGTAATCAAGTTTAAGTCAATGTTAAACAACAATATTCATGGCTAAATCACAACCCCAGAACTATGGGTTTTAGCCACTCATGATAATATCAAACAATTTCAGAAGTGTTGGATAATTAAAAATACTAAGAAAAGATGAAGAAAACTGAGATCTTTTTGCTCCCCGATGTTTCTCGTGCGTATTCCCTCTTAAAAGTGGCGTCTCCCCTAAAAACAAATAGGCTTATTCTTGCTTTTATACGCGTTGGGTAGGTCTAGGGCCGAAATAACCTTGTCCGGGGTAAAGTTGGACAATTTTCCCGTCGCCAGCGTCCCACGCTGGCCATGGCACTGGTTTGTTAAGCATTCTGCCTGGGGCACCATAGGTGGCGTGGGGCACTACCTGTGGTGCTGAAAATCCCACTTTCTCTTTTTTCGTCCGTTTGGCTCTAATCTCGCACTTTTCGCCCCCAATTGCTTCTGGATGATTCCAACACATAAAAATACCTCGAATTAATATAAATCAACATATTTTACATCCAAAATCCACGAAACAAGAGTAAAACATGAGGCGATACACACACACACACATTTGTGTAGAATTAGGTACTTCAGATCGAGTTGTTATGAGACTTATGCTTGTGCAACTGGAGACTTCAAGGACGTTCGCAGGCTCTAAAGTCACCTTCTGTTGTATTCATTTTTAGTGTTTCCTATCACTCCGGAACAGTGATGTATTCATTATATATAGTTACTCTTTAAAAAGGTTTATGGCTTGTACTATCGATTTTGGGATACAGTATCATGTGGAGATTATTAGCTTATTTACAAATTACCGGTTTATTTTTTAATAGCGGTTTAATAAAACCTGTTGTCATTTTAGTATGTGTTAGGCTTACCTAGTTTTAAAAACTAGGTTCCATCACGACAATTAATTAAAAAAATATTACAATGAACCATATATCATACATTGTACTTTATGCATAATGAATTTATTTTTTATATTAATTCAATAAATATGATACATAAATTAGTAAGATATAATGATTTTGATGTAATAAAAAATAACTTTCATTGAATCTCGAAAATACTCTTTAAATTAATAAATATTGATTTATCAATTAAATAATACCTCTACAAAATTATAATATTCCTTGATCCCGATAATATTGTCCTTTCTTATCATTTTTGTCTTTCCTCTTTGCTTCTTTCGCTTTCCTATCAAGTTGACGAGGTTCATGCCCTTTAGCTCAACTAAATCTTTGACCTGCAGAAAATGAAGAGCGCCTGTCAATTGGAGCTCTTTTATTCGGATTATCTTTTACAAATTTTGTTCAGTTCATTTTAAGAGTACCTTTTTATTTCTTATAGAGATTTTAAATGGATTCGTTGCCTTGCTTATTTCTTACCAATTTTTGACAATAAAATTTAGAAAGAAACAGACTAATTAAGTTGATAAAAGGAACGTACATCAGTTTTGTCGTTCTTTTTATGTAAATTTCTTGATAAATATTAATTGATAATCTCACCGTTGAAGGTAAGTAACATACTATCAAAAGTTAAAATTTGCTGCGCGGTTGGCCTTTGTTTTTATTTTTTTTATTTTTCTTATTTTATAATTTTAAAATGAAAGGTCGATGGGGTGAGAAAAAAAGGTTAAAAGAGTAAAAAAGAATTACACATTATAACTTAAAATTTGACTTCGTAGTAAATAAGATAACAACAAGGGATAGAAAATGGTAAACAAGCCAGAACAGGTATCGAATACAGGAAAGGGAATACTCCCTAATAAGATTATAATTGTTAGAACTTAGAACCTTTTCTACTCTAGTGGGAATTTGAAAAAGTAAAGAAAAGCCAAAATAGGGATATATCATCCGAGATATAGAGCTAGGAAACTGAAATTAATTCGTTATATACAGATGGCAATATTAATGGACCACAATAATCATAGTATTTCTCAACATCATATATATATATATATATCTAACACTTTACAACCCTACTTTATATTTATTTTATTTTGTAGCTTTACTTGTAAGGGTTTAAGTTCTCCATGCCAATGAATGAATACTTGTTTGATAATAATGCCGGTTGGTCCAACTGAAAACAATAAAAGACGAAAAAAGAAAAAGTTGAATAAGCCACACAAAGAAAAAAAAGGAGTAAAAAGAATTAGGCCAAAACTAGCTTATTACGGGATTCGAACGAAACCAATAACTTTTGCCTAGAATTCATATTTATATTAGAAACTTTATTAAATATGTATAAATATTTTAGCACGAACTTAGTGACTAAACGAAATATGAATTTAAATTAATAGAGTTAAGTTCAGGATTTTTTCGGAAACAACCTCTCTACTCCCTCGGGTAGGAGTAAGGTTTGCGTATACACTACCCCAGAACCCGCTAGTAGAGTTTTACTAGATCGTTGCTGTTGTTAAGTTAAATTCACGCAATAAGTTTAAATTCTAATTTCGCAGAAAAAAGGCAGCGGAGATCTTAGAAAAGCTCTTCTCAACGGCTAGAGTTATTGTTTGAATTCACATGAATAGAAGTTGATAGTTGAATTTAAACAACCTCCATACGTACTTCTGACCGTTTAGTAAAAAGTTATAACCTACCATAGGTTAAAGACAATTTATGTAAAGGTAAAGATACTCTTCTCTTTATTACATTTGAACAGGATCCCTCCAAAATTTTCGAATGTAGAGTATACTTTATTTTCTTTTTTCTTGTTTTCACTTTATGATTGACAATGTTTCTAATGTTTAGGAACGCTACGATTACATATGCTATGGTCAAACATCAATGCTTTTAATTTTGTTCCACAAATACGAATTTCTACATTTGACCTTAGTAGTTCAAGTAGCATAAAAGTATATTGTGCTAGTTAATGGCGTTGTTGAGTAGCTGAAGGAGGAGATTGTGTTAGGGGACAAAAGGGTTGTTATAGTTATAAAATTTTGCTTATTTCTATTACATTTTAAAATGTAAATAAACTCTAGAAGCCGGTAGAAAAAGTGGCTCCGCAGCCTCATTTTTTTCCAAATCATATTGAGGAAGGAAGCTGCTACCTAGTGGGCCAATTTTCCTTCATTGGATCGTAATTTAGACCGCAGAGTTCAAATGTCTAATTGTGCTGGTCCTGGATAGGCCCAGTTTGTATCACGAAATCTCACCTCCCCTATCCCTAAAACTTAGGGCTTTTTTCACTTTTAACTCGTGCTAAAAATTATTTATATGAATAGGCCAAAAGTATAACAACAGTGGCATGGATAAGCCAACCTTTTAACGGATGGCATAGATAGGCCATTTTCGTTAGTTGAGTGACAGTTTTAGGCCTTTTTCGTTTTTTATATAACATACATAATGTGTGTGTATATATATCGAAAAAAGCCTAAAATGCTACCCAACTAACGAAAATGGACTATCTATGCCATCCGTTAAAATGTCGCCCTATCCATGCCACTAACGTTATACTTTTGGCCTATTCATGCCACTAACCTTATAGTTTTGGCCTATTTATGCCATTGTTCACTAACAGTTCAATTTTCTGGTTTTTAAATAATAAAAATTAATTTTTCAACCCCACATTTGCCGCGTGTCTTTATATTACTGGTTCTTTTTTACTTGACCCTACATTTCTTTTAACCATGATTATATATAATTAACCATGCCCAACCCGATAAAATCCAATCATCTTTTAACCCAGCCCTTAATTCCTTGTCACGACTCAAAATCTAACTAGTCGTGATGGCACTTAACCCAACCCACTAGGTAAGCCAATTAACAATTATTCAATTTAATAATATTTATTTAAGATGAATAAATAATAAAATAACTGAACCTTAATACAACATCATTTTCCCTAAGACCTAAACTGGGCTTTGTCAATTAGGAGCTCTTAAAACTCTCAACTAGATGAAAGGTCTTTCTGAATCTATTGCAACTTTAGCAAACCCTAAATGAAGTTGTAAAGAGTAATATAAAAATTAGAATTTTTACCTATCTATACTACATATGAAATTTATTTACCCTCCCCAATTAAGTTTTAACTTAATTACATTATCATATACAATTTATCAGTTATATACAAATTAGTCTTAAATGAGTATCCCTTGATTGTAGCCTTTTAATTTAGTAAATCTAGAAAATCCTCACAATTTCTTACTTACCTAGTGTAACGACCCGATCGGTCATTCTGAGAGTTTTAGCCTCGGGTTTTCTTCATTATATGTGGCTCATCTCTATCATGTTATGTTGGGTCGGTTGGCTCGGGTTCGGAGTGATTTTGGAGAGAAATGAGATACTTAGTCTCTTAAGTTGGTTATTTAGTTGAAAAAGTCAACCGGAAGTTGACTTATAGGTAAATGATCTCGGAATTGGGTTGTCATGGTCCGTATAGCTTCGTTAGGTGATTTTAGACTTGGGAGTGGGTTCAAAATATTATTCGGAGGTCCGTGGTAGAATTAAGCTTGAATTTGCGAAATTATATTTTTGGCGATTTCCGGTCGGTAGTGGAAAATTAGATATCGAGGTCGGAATGGAAGTCTGGGAGTTGGAATAGGTTCGTAGTGCCATTTGGGATGGGTGTGCAAAATTTTAGGTAATTCGGACGTGGTTTGGTTGGTTTTGGCATCGTTGGCGAATTTTGGAAGTTTAGAAATCCTTAGGCTTGAATTCCGGGTTAATAAGGTGTTTTGATGTTGTTTTGAGTGTTCCGAGGGTTCGACTAAGTTCATGTGATGATATATGACGTGTTGGTGTATTTGGTTGAGGCCCCGAGGGGCTCGGGATGATTTCGGATGGTCATCGAAAAGTTTGGACTTGAGAAAATGCAGTTGGTGCTGCTGTTCTGGTGTGGCCGCACCTACGGATGGGGGACCGCAGGTGCGAGCATCACAGATGCGGGAAGCTAGTCGCAGGTGCAGATATTGGAGGCATGAAGATTTATCGCAGAAGCGGAGAAGGGGCCGCACCTGTGGGCCCGCAGGTGCAGAGAAGTGATCGCAGATGCGGGTCTAGAGCCTTAAGTAATTTCTGCAGATGCGGTGGTCGCATGTGCGAAATATGGACCGCAGATGCGGTTTAGCTGGGCAAAAAGGTATATAAGGACCCCTTTGCAAAATTTTGCCAATTTCAACCATTTTTGAAGACGGTATTGAAGCTTTTGAGGGATTTTGAAGAGGGGTTAAAGGGGAAACACATTGAGGTAATGTTTTTGAACCTAAAACTCGATTCTATGGTGATTTTCAGTCGATTAATCATGAAATTTGGGGGATTTAGGGGTGAAAATTGGGGATTTAGGGCTTGGAACTTGAGAGTTAAATTTGGGTGATTGAAGGGACATACGAAGTTAGATTTTTATAAATTTGGTATGTATAGACTCGTGAGAGGATAAGGATTCTAGTTTTGTGATTTTTATCAAATTTTGAGACGTGAGCCCAGGGGTCGGGTTTGGCCAATTTCGAGATTTTGATGTAATTTGATAATTCCCGCGTGGGTTTTGTTCCTTTAGCATGTATTAATGATATGATACTAATTTTGAATCAATTGGGGCAATTTGAGGCCCCAGTCGAGCGGCAAGGGCATCACAGAGTAGATTTTCGTCCGGTTTGATGTAAATAACGATTGTAAATCTAGACTTGAGGGTATGAAACCACAAAATTTCATACTATTTTGATGAATGAGGTGACACACATGCTAGGTGACAGGCGTGTGGGCGTGCACTAGTAGGGATTGTGACTTTGTCCGTCCCGTGGCAACTGTATAGTTGCATATTTTGACAAACTTTATATGATATCTATGTGTTTTAGTAATGATTCTGTTAATTCAGGCTGAATGCCATGTTTTGGGAACTTATGCCGTAGTGTTGAACCCCTAAGGGTATTTTACTACTATATTCACAATGTTTTGATTGAAAGCATATCCTCAGTCATGATTTTACCTATTTACTGTTTAACTCGATTTCATTACTCTATTTTAATGTATATGAAAGAAGTTTTAAGCTGAGTTCCCTGATTTTACTAAAATGCCAGAGTGGATTGTGAAGTTTATGACTGAGTGAGGCCGAGTGCCTGTTTTTGTGAGGATTTGATAGGCCGAGGGCTTGAGTGATTTGATGCCATGATTTGGCTTGATTTATAGCGCTTGGGCTGAAGGAGCCCCTCTGGAGTTTGTACACACCCCCAGTGAGCGCATGTACTTACCGAGTGTCGAGTGACAAGTGACGAGTGACTCGGAGGCATTATTGATGGTGAGGTATGCCCGGGGGGCTGATCATGAGTGACCTTGAGGCTTGCCAGAGGGGATGATTATGAGTGATATTTTACCCGAGGGGCTTGTTTACGACATTATTATTTTCACTCTATTTTATACTGAGCCTCTGTTGAAACTGTTGAAAAATATTTTACATGTTTTCTGTCGAAACTGGAGTTTTAAGAGATGATTTGACGTGAATACTAACTTGGCAAGCTGTTGTTTTTACCTGAAACTTTATACTGTGATTTTCATATGCTTTTTACCGCTCGTCACTGCACTCAGACTTTATTTATAATTATTGCTTACTGATTTGGCGTACTCACGTTACTCCGTGCACTTTGGGATCTATATCCAGGTGCCAGGACATTCGAGTGAGCGCTGATCACTCTCTTCAGAGCATTTTCCGGAATTAGCAAGGTAGTTGCATGGTGTCCGAAACCTTGCCTTTATCCTTCCTCTCCTTTAGTACTTACTTTCATCAGACTCATCTTGTATTGAGTAGACATTATCAGATTAGTATTCTAGTTACTCATGACTAGTGACTCCGGGATCTGGCAGTGATTGTTTTATGTTTTTACTATTTTCGTTTGTTCATGAAATGTTTAATACGAAAGAAATATGATCAATATGGTTAGTAAATGGGATGATAAAAAGAGTCTTTTATGCTATAAGTAATTATTTGGCTAGCCTAGTACTACGATAGGCGCCATCACGACCGTGGTGGTTTGGGGTCGTGACAAGTTGGTATCAGAGCCTAGGTTACATAGGTCTCACGAGTCATGAGCAGGTTTAGTAGAGTCTTGCGGATCGGTATGGATACATCCTTACTTATCTTCGAGAGACTGCAGAACCCTTAGTAAAAATCTCACATTCTTGAATTCTTGTCGTACGAATCTGTTGATTCTGGTAACTAAAATTCTGTTGTTTCATTCTTTCACAAAAGGTGAGGACACGTGCTACCGGGCATGATGATCAGCCACTAGTTGGACCCACGAGGGGTCAAGGTCGCGGTCGAGGCCGTGGTAGAGATAGAGGTGCAGCCCGCGCAGCAGCCGGGGCAATACCAATAGACCCACATGTTATTCCAGACCAGGTCCCAGCCGTAGATGTTCCAACGGGACCAGCCCAGGCACCGGCTGTGCCTATTGGTATTCCAGGTCTTGAGGAGACCTTGGCTCAAATCTTTATTGTGTGTACCAGTCTTTCCTAGACGGTTGCGATTTCTACTACATCAACTACTTCTCAGGCCGGGAGGCACTCAGACTCCCGCCACTCATACCCCTGAGCAGGTTATTCAGGGACTTCAGACACCGGGGGCACCTCCAGCGCATCCGGTTGCACTTGCTCAGGACTATGTGATTCTAGTCATGCCTGATGACGAGCAGCGTAGATTGGAGAGATTTGGTAGACTTCAGCCTCCGACTTTTAGTGGTGCCGAGGGCGAGGATGCCCAGGGTTTCTTGGACAAGTGTCATAGGATTCTTCGTACAACAGGTATTTCGAAGACCAGTGGGGTCTCGTTCACTACTTTCCAGTATACAGGAGCTGCTTTTACTTGGTGGGAGGCTTATGAGAGGCGTATGCCTATTGGTGCAGCGCCCCTTACCTGGCAGCAGTTCTCCGCTCTCTTTTTGGAAAAGTATGTGCCATAGTCCCGCCGGGAGTAGCTGCGTAGGCAATTCGAGCAGTTGCGTCAAGATGATATGATTGTGACGCAGTATGAAATGAGATTTTCAGAGCTAGCCCGACATGCTATTTGGTTGGTTCCTGCAAAGAGGGACAGGATCAGGAGGTTCGTGGATGGCCTCACATATCAGCTTCATATTCTTATGACTAGAGAGAGGCTGTCAGGTGCTACTTTTGAGCAGGTTGTTGATATTTCCCGAGAGATTGCGTTAGTTCGTCGCCAGGAGCGAGAGGAGAGGGAGGACAAAAGGCCTCGGGGATCTGGTAGCTTTGGTAGTGTCCCCCCTAGAGGTTAGTTTCAGCATGGTAGAGGCCGCCCATTTAGGTCTGCTCAGCCAACTCGCGCAACTTATAGTGGTGCATCATCGGGGCATGGTCCCCACAATTCTCATCCAGTCCACTCATTATTCAGTGCCCTTCCAGTCCAGAGCTCATCCCATGCACCATCAGTTCAGGGTTCCTCCATGCTAGGTTCTGCTACTAGTTATTCAGGTGCTAGGGGTTCCCTTCAGTCCCCATCCCCCACACTAGGAAGTTATTTTGAGTGTGGAGGATTCGGGCACGGGTGTAGGCATTGTCCTCGTCGTCATGGGGGTTCATCACAACAGAGGAGTCAACTATCAATTTCGGCACCAGTCACTTCACCACCCGCCCAACCAGCTAGGGGTGGGAGTCATGTAGCTAGAGGCCGCCGTAGAGGGGGAGGTCGATCAGGTGGAGGTCAGACCCGTTTTTATGCACTTCCAGCCAGACTTGATGCTATAGCCTCAGATGTCGTGATTGCATGTATTGTTTCAGTTTTCCACCGAGATGCCTCAGTTTTATTTGATCCTGGTTCCATATATTCCTATGTTTTTTCATATTTTTCTCATTTTCTAGATATGCCCGTGAGTCCTTAGTTACATATGTTCATGTTTCGACTCCGGTGGGCGATACTATTGTTGTTGACCGCGTGTATCAGTCGTGTGCGGTATCTATTGGGGGTCTGGAGACCCGAGTGGATCTGTTATTTCTCAGTATGGTGGATTTTTATGTGATATTGGGCATATATTGGCTTTCTCCATGTCACGGTTTCCTAGATTGTCACGCTAAAACCGTGACCTTAGCGATGCCAGGATTTTCGAGGGTTGAGTGGAGAGGTTCCATTGATTATGTGCTGTCACGACCCAATTTCGAAATCGTGATGGCGCTTGTCGTGGAACCAGGCCAGCCACCTAACTATAACAATTCTAGGTTCGATTATTGGAGAAAATGCTCATTCTTAATAAATCCAAGTTAGTAATAGTGGAAAATTCGTAATTTGGAAACAATTTAAGGAAGGAAAACAAAATTTAAATACTACAGCCTCGGATCCGGTGTCACGCAGTCATGAGCTACTAGTACATAAACAAAACCCAAAAGAAGGGGAAATGATCAACATAGTCTAAAAGTAATACGACAGGTAGAATCAGAGAAGAGATGACGAGATCACGGTCGCCAGCTGCTACCTCGTCAACTCCGATGAAACTGTTGCGGCTCACTGACCAGAGCTGGATCTCAATGCACCTGGATCTGCACACAAGGTGCAGGGTATAACGTGAGGACACTAACTCAATAAGTAACTAAAACAACCTATGGAATGGGAGGTCGTGACGGACTAAACCTTCGATAATTTGAACAACAACATATAGTTTGAACATGACAGTAATATAGTAGAAAGTAAGTGAAATGCACCGAGTTATGTCTGTAAACTTGCATAAGTTCATGAAAAACCAGGAATGCTATGTATACAATATTCAAACTCTCTTAAGGAAGTCCACTCAGTACTTGAATTGGCCATTAGGCCCAGGGAAAATCCATCCCAGAATATGGATAACACAGTGACATAGTCACTTAGTACTGAGGAAAATGCCAATCCAGCCCCACTGAGAAGATCCATCTCCGGAACAAGACACCACGGAGAAGATCCATCTCTGGAACATATCACTCGGACAAGATCCATGTCCAGAGAAGATCCATCCCGCAATATCTGTGCACTCACTGGGGGTGTAAAGACTCCTGAGGGGCTCCTATAAACCCAAACGCTATATCAAACCAACGAAGGTATGATTCAAGGATCGCTGCGGTGTGCAGTCTGATCTCATAACTGTCTCATAAATCCGGCTCTAGGCCTCACTCAGTCAATACATTCAAGTCTCACTCACAATGCTCTCAAATATGTATAATTTAGCTCAAACAATGATAATGCAATATAACTAACAAATGCTGAGACTGAGGCATTAAGATGTATGCTGCAACATGACTGAGTGCATGATAGTAAATAACTACAGATAGAGACAGCAACAATTGACCGTTTCAGTCTAAACACACTGGCATAAAGCCTTAGCAATTTCACTTATCATGATTTCTAATATGTTCAAGGAAGTCTGTACCTTCACAGTACCAATATCAGTATGAAACAACCCTCAGATAGTGCCATGGGGTGAGCCAGGCCACAAACATTCGGTGAACGCCCGTATGCCCGTCACATGACAAGTGCGTCACCTTAATTAACATCAATTATCAAATAATTTGGGGTTTTGAACCCTTAGCTCCAAGGTTGAAGACGTTACTTACCTCAAAACCGGCCAAAACACTACTCCACAGTGCCCTTGCCTCGAAATTCGACCTCCGAGCGCTCCAAATCTACCAACAATCAATTGTACATCATTATTATATGCTAAGAGGTGAATCCTAATCAAATCTATCAAAATACTCAAAAATCCCGAAATTGATCAAACCCAGACCCCCAGGCCCACGTCTCGGAATTCGATAAAATTTATAGCACAAGAATCCTCATCCTCCCACGAGTCTATACATACCAAGAACACCGAAATCAGAGTCCAAATGACCCCTCAAATCCTCATTCTAAAGCCTTTTAATCCCAAGCCCTAACTACCCCTTTTCCACTGATTTTCCCCAACTTTTCCACCATTAATCTGACCTTTAATCATGTATTAACGAGTTTAGAGTCCAAAAATCTTACCTCCACGAAGAACTAACGAATTACCTCTTGAAAAACCCTTCCAAAGCTTCAAACCCGGATAAAATATTGAGAAAATTAGTTACAATTCGCGAAGGCTGGTTTTTATACTTACTCTACAGTGATTTCGCACTTGCGACCCATTTCTCGCACCTGCGGCTTCGCAGGTGCGATGATCCTTCTGCACCTGCGGTCTCCCAATTCCGCACCTGCGACATCGCAGGTGCGACAAATTGCTCGCACCTGCGGAACTCCTCAACCCAGTCCATTCTCGCATCTGCGGAGCCAAGTCCGCTCCTGCGGGACCGCACCTGCGGCTCCCCTTCCGCAGGTGCGAAAACATCTGAACAACAGCTAAAGCTGCATTTTGCCAAGTCCAAATTCCCCGTTCGCCACCCGAAATCAAGCCCGAGCCCCTCGGGACCCCAACCCAACATACCAATGCATCATATATGATCATTCAAACTTAGTCGTCTCTTTGAAACATCAAAAACAACATCAAAACTCCAAAAACTCATCGAATTCAAGCCTATGAACATTGAAACTTCTAAATTTCACCAACGATGACGAAACTACCCAAAACAACTCCGATTGACCTGAAAATTTGCAGACACATCCAAAATGACATTACAAACATGTTCCAAGTGTCAGAATTCCATTCCGACCCCGATAGCCTATTTTCCACTGCCGACCGGAAATCGCTAAAACTAACTTCCGCCAATTCAAGCCAAATTCTACACCGGTCATCACAAAAACATTACGAACACACTCCTAAGTCCCAAATCACCTAACGAAGCTATCTGAACCATAAAATCAACATTCCGAGGTCGTTTACCAATAAGTCAACTCTTAGTTAACTTTTCCCATTTTAAGGCTATTTTTAAAGGCTAAATGACTAAACTCTCACTACAACCATTCTGATTTCAAGCCTACCAACTCTAACATATCAATAACAGTATAACCAATCTATAACAAGTCCATAACAACAGTTATAATGCAGGTTCTACGTAACGATAGACCGGGTCGTTACATTCTCCCCATCTTAACCAAACGTTCGTCCTCGAACGGGTCTAGAAACATACTTGAAGTCTCAAACAAGTGAGGATATTTGTTCTCCATCTCCCGCTCGGTCTCCCAAGTAGCCTCCTCCACTGGCCGACCTCTCCACTGTACCTTCACTGATGCTATCTCCTTAGATCTCAGCCTTCTGACCTCACGAGCCAAAATTGCTACTGGCTCCACCTCATATGACATATCCCCCTCGAGCTGAACTGTACTGAAGTCTAAAGCATGAGAAGGGTCACCAACATATTTTCTGAGCATCGACACATGAAACATCGGACGAACACTCGACAAGCTGGGTGGCAAAGCAAGTCTATAAGCCACCTCTCCAACCTTCTGAAGCACCTCAAAAGGACCAATGAACCGGGGACTAAGCTTTCCTCTCTTCCCGAACCTCATAACACCTTTCATGGGTGACACCTTCAGTAGTAACTTATCACCCACCATGAAGGACACATCCCGAACCTTCCGATCTGCGTAGCTCTTCTGTCTAGACTGAGCCGTGCGAAGTCGCTTCTGAATCAACTTCACCCTCTCCAATGCATCCTGAACCAAGTCTGGGCCTAAAAATCTAGCCTTACCGGGCTCAAACCAACCAATCGGGGATCTAAACCTCCTACCATATAAAGCCTCATATGGCACCATCTGAATACTGGATTGGTAACTGTTATTATATGCAAACTCCGCTAATGGCAGAAACTGATCCCACGAGCCACCAAAATCAATCACACAGGCACGCAACATGTCCTCCAAGATCTGAATAGCCCTCTCTGACTGCCCGTCGGTCTGAGGATGGAACGTTGTGCTCAGCTCTACTTGAGTACCCATACCTCTCTGCATGGCCCTCCAAAACTGAGATGTGAACGAGTACCCCTGTCGGAAATAATAGAAGCTGGGACTCCATGCAACCAGACAATCTCCCTAATGTAGATACCAGCTAACCTCTCCGAAGTATAAGTAGTACTGACAGGAATGAAGTGCGCGGACTTGGTCAGTCGATCCACAACAACCCAAATAGCATCAAATCCCTTCGAAGTCCGTGGAAGCCCAACTACAAAGTCCATGGTGATCAGCTCCCACTTCCACTTCGGAATGACTAACTCCTGAAGCAACCCACCTGGCCTCTGGTGCTCATACTTGACATGCTGGAAGTTGAGGCACTGTGCTACATAATCCACAATATATCTCTTCATCCGCCTCCACCAATACTGGTGTCTCAGGTCCTGGTACATCTTCGCGGCACCCGGATGGATGGAATACCGCAAGCTATGGGCCTCTGCCAATATCGACTCTCGAAGACCGTCTACGTCGGGCACACAAATATGGCCCTGCATCCTCATAACCCCATCATCATCAATAGTCACATCCCTGACATCACCTCGACGAACCTTGTCCTGAAGAACCAACAAATGACGGTCATCGTACTGGCATGCTCTAATCTGATCATATAGAGAAGACCGGGAAGCCATGCTAGCTAACACCCGCAGAGGCTATGACAAATCCAATCTCACAAGCTGCCCCGCTAGGGCCTGAACATCACGTGCCAAAGGTCGCTCTGCTGCTGAAAGATAGGCCAAACTCCCCAAACTCCCTGCTCGGCGACTCAGGGCATCGACCACCACATTGGCCTTCCCCGGATGATATAAAATGGTGAGGTCATAATCCTTAAGAAGCTCCAACCATCTTCTCTGATGTAGATTCAAATCCTTCTACTTCAGTAGATACTGTAAGCTACGATGGTCTGTATAAATCTCACACTGGACCCCGTACAAAGAATGACGCCACATCTTTAAGGCATGAACAATAGCAGCTAGCTCAAGATCATGCACTGGATAGTTCTTCTCGTGCACCTTCAACTGTCTGGAAGCGTAGGCAATCACTCTACCGTCCTGCATCAAAATTGCTCCCAAGTCAACTCTAGAAGCATCACAATAGACTGTGTAAGAACCCGAACCAGTAGGCAAAACTAATACTGGAGCTGTGGTCAATGCTGACTTGAGCTTCTGAAATCTCTCCTCGCACTCATCGGACCATCTGAATGGAGCACCCTTCTGGGTCAATTTGGTCAGTGGTGAAGCTATAGAAGAGAATCCCTCCACAAAGAGACGGTAATAACCCGCCAAACCAAGGAAACTCCTAATCTCTGTAGCCGAGGACGATCTAGGCTAACTTTGCACCGCCTCTATCTTCTTCGGGTCCACCTGAATACCCTCACTAGACACCACGTGACCTAAGAAAGCTACTGAACTAAGACAGAACTCACACTTGGAGAACTTTGCATAAAGCTTCTTCTCTGTCAACCTCTGCAACACAACCCGCAAATGCTGAGCGTGCTCCTCCTGGCTACGAGAATACACCAGGATGTCATCAATGAACACAATAACGAATGAATCAAGGTAAGGCTGAAACACGCTATTCATCAAGTGCATGAACGCGAATGGGGCATTGGTCAGCCCAAAAGACATAACCAAAAACTCATAATGACCGTATCTGGTCCTGAAAGCAGTCTTCAGAATATCAGAATCCCGAATCTTCAACTGGTGATACCCCGATCTCAAGTCAATCTTGGAGAACACGTTAGCTCCCTGAAGCTGATCAAATAAGTCATCAATGCGAGGCAAAGGATACCGGTTCTTCACCGTAACCTTATTCAACTGCCTGTAGTCAATGCACATGCGCATAGAACCATCCTTCTTCTCTACGAACAACACCGGCGCACCCCAGGGTGATACACTAGGCCGAATGAACCCCTTATCAAGGAGTTCCTAAAGATGCTCCTTCAATTCCTTCAAATCTACTGGGGCCATGCGGTAAGGCGGAATAGAGATAGGCTGGGTGTCTGGTAACAAGTCAATACCAAAGTCAATGTCCCTCTCAGGTGGCATGCCTGGAAGGTCTGCAGGGAATACATCCGGAAACTCACGGATCATCGGAACAGAATCAATAGAAGGAGCCTCACTACTAACATCCCTCACAAAGGCCAGATAAGACTCACATCCCTTCCCAATCATACGCTGAGCCTTTAGACAGGAAATCACCCTACTAGGCGCATACTCCACCGAACCTCTCCACTCAATCCTCGGTAATCCTGGCATAGCTAAGGTAACGGTCTTGGCGTGACAGTCAAGAACAACATGGCACGGAGATAGCCAATCCATGCCCAATATCACATCGAAGTCAACCATACTAAGCAATAATAAGTCTGCCTGGGTCTCCAAACCCCCAATAGATATAACTCAAGACCAGTACACCACAATAGTATCTCCCACCGGATTCGACACATGAACGGGTGAAATCAAGGACTCACGGGGCATATCCAAGAGATGTGCAAAATATGATAAAACATATGAATACGTAGAGCCAGGATCAAACAATACCGAAACATCTCTGTGACAAACGGAAATAATACCTGTAATCACTACATCTGAAGCTATGGCCTCTGGTATGGACGGAAGTGCATAGAAATGGGAATGTCCTCTACCTAATCGACCTCCCCCTCTAGGGCGGCCTCGGACTGAATGACCTCCATCCCTGGTCGCCTGGGCGGGTGGTGTAGAAACTGGTGCTGAAGATGGAGGTTGTCTCCTCTGCTGATAAGAACTACCAGAAAGGCGGGGACAATACCTCTTGATGTGACCTGGATCCCCACACTGGAAACGACCCCTCTCAGCAAAAGATGGTGGGTACTGAAGGGAACCCCTGGAACTAGAGTAGCTGCTAGAAGAGCCATATGCTGAAGAACCCTCAACTGCCTGTGGCCGGGATGAGCTCTGGGCTGGAAGTGCACTGAATGATGAACGACCCGGATGAGAACTACGAGGGCCGTGTCCAGATGGAGTACCACTGTAAACTGGGCGAGTTCGCTGAGGAGGTATGAATGGACGACCTCTGCTATACTAAGACTGACCTCCCGAGTGACCACCACCATAACTACCAGACCCTCGAGGCCTCTTGGCCTCCCTCTCAACACTCCTAGCGGCACACTGACTCAATATTCCTGGCTATGTCAACTACCTCCTCAAAAGAAGCCCCAGATACCCTCTCCCTGGTCAGAAAGATCCGTAACTGATAAGTAAGACCATCAACAAACCTCCGGATCCTCTCTCTGTCTATGGGAACTAGCCAGATGGCATGACAGGCTAACTTAGAGAACCTCATCTCGTACTATGTCATGGTCATATCTCCCTGACGCAACTGCTCAAACTCTCTGCGCAGCTCCTCTCTGCGAGACTGTGGTATATACTTATCCAAAAGGAGAATGGAGAACTGGTGCCATGTAAGGGGCGCTGCATCAGCGGGTCTACACATGTCATAGGCCTCCCACCAAGCAAGTGCAGCTCATGAGAACTGGAAAGTCGTAAATGGAACTCCGCTGGCCTCTAGTATCCCTGTTGTGCGTAGTATCCTCTGACACTTTTCCAAGAAGGATTGGGCATCCTCGCCCTCTGTACCACTAAAGGTCGGAGGCTGGAGTCTACTGAACCTCTCCAACCTACGCTGCTCATCATCAGCTAAAGCTGGGACCACATAATCCTGTACCGGAGCAATAGGCTGCACTGGAACTGCCCCAGGTGTCTGAAGTCCCTGGGTGACCTGCTCAGGTGTCCGCGCAAATGGAGTCTGAATGCCTCCCCCGGCCTGAGAAGTAGTAGCAGTAGTGGACATCACAACGCCCTGTTCCAAGCTGGTGCACACCATCAAAATCTGAGCAAGGGTCTCCGGAAGACCCGGAATAACTATGGGCACTGCTAGTGCCTGAGCCTGCCCCGCTGGAATCTCAGCTGCGGGGACCTGATCCTGAGCAATGGGAGGGTCCACAAGTGCTGCCCCAACTGCTGTGCGGGCTGCACCCCTCCCTCTGACATGACCACGACAATGGCGGCCCCGACCTTTGATTGGTCCTACTGGTGTCTAATCACCTCTATCGGTAGCACGAGTCCTCACCATCTGTGAGAGAATGAAACAACAAAAGTTTAGTTCTAGGATTCAACAGAGTCACACGACAGAATTCAAAATGTGGAATTTTCCTAAGGGTTCTGTAGCCTCTCGAAGATAAGTACAGTCCTTCTGCACCTGCGGTCTCCCCTAGGGTCTCCCAATTCTGCACCTACGATACTCCTTCCGCACCTGCAACATCGCAGGTGCGACAAATTCCTCGCTCCTGCGGAACTCCTCAACCTAGCCTATTCTCGCACCTGCGGAGCCAAGTCCGCTCCTGCGGGACCGCACCTGCGGATCCCCTTCCGCAGGTGCGAAAACATCAGAACAGGAGCTAAAGTTGCATTTTGCCAAGTCCAAATTCCCAGTTCGCCACCCGAAATCAAGTCCGCGCCCCTCGGGACCCCAACCAAACATACCAACGCATCATATATGATCATTAAAACTTATTCGCCCCTTTGAAACATCAAAAACAACATCAAAACTCCAAAAACTCATCGAATTCAAGCCTATGAACATTGAAACTTCTAAATTCCACCAACGATGCCGAAACTACCCAAAACAACTCCGATTGACCTGAAAATTTGCAGACACATCCAAAATGACATTACGAACCTGTTCTAAGTGTCAGAATTCCATTCCTACCCCGATAGCCTATTTTCCACTGCCGACCGAAAATCGCTAAAACTAACTTTCACCAATTCAAGCCAAATTCTACACCGGTCATCACAAAAACATTCCGAACACACTCCTAAGTCCCAAATCACCTAACGAAGCTATACGAACCATAAAATTAATATTCCGAGGTCGTTTACCGATAAGTAAACTCTTAGTTAACTTTTCTCATTTTAAGGCTATTTTTAAAGGCTAAATGACTAAACTGTGACTACAACCATTTTGATTTCAAAACAGTATAACCAATCTATAAAAAGTCCATAACAACATTTATAATGCAGGTTCTACGTAACGACAGACCGGGTCGTTACATGTGCCTAGTTGAGTGATTTCATTCCTGAAGGCTCAGCGTATGGTGGAGAAAGGGTGTCTATCTTATTTTGCTTTTGTGAGGGATGTCAGTGTTGAGACTCCCACTATTGATTCTATTTTTGTGGTCCGTGATTTTCCGGATGTATTTCCTGTAGACCTACCGGGCATGCCGCCCGATAGGGATATTGATTTTAGTATTGATTTGGTGCCAGGCACTCAGCCTATCTCTATTCCACCGTATCGTATGGCACCAGCGGAGTTGACGGAATTGAAAGAGAAGCTTCGGGAACTCCTAGATAAAGGGTTCATTCGGCCCTGTGTGTCACCTTGGGGTGCACCAGTGTTATTTGTGAAGAAGAAGGATGGTTCCATGAAATTGTGTATTGATTACATGTAGTTGACAAAGTTACAGTCAAGAATAAGTATCTTTTATCTCGTATCAATGATTTGTTTGACTAGCTTCAAGGAGCCAGGGTGTTCTCTAAGATTGATTTGAGATCCGGGTATCATCAGCTGAAGATTCCGGATTAAGATATTCCTAAGGCTGTCTTTTGGGTTGACTAATATATTTTATATTTACTTACATTACCAATTGTCAATTCTTGTTCATTGTCATTGAGATTTATGTCAATTCGGATTATTATTTAGGTATCGATATTACCTTCTTCTTTTTTCTCCTTTCAAACAAATAAAAATGATTGAAATTTTTCTATTTGGAATCGTGTTAGGTCTAATTCCTATTACTTTGGCTGGATTATTCGTAACTGCATATTTATAATATAGGCGTGGTGATCAGTTGGACCTTTGATTAATTAACATCTATTTTTGATTGACCTCCTAATTTCTTTAATTCACAGGCACAGGAGGTCAAATTCCGATTGTTGTGAAAGTTACTGAATGAATCTATTTTATTCTAATTCGATCTAAGAAGAAAAAAATCACGCTCTGTAGGATTTAAACCTACGACATCGGGTTTTGGAGACCCACGTTCTACCGAACTGAACTAAGAGTGCTTTCTTATGAGAATAGATAATACTGTAAACAAAAGGATTCTTTTCATAACCCCTATACATTTTGTATGCATACACTAGAATAGCATGATAAAAATCAAAGATTATGTCCAATTTGAAGCAATCTCAATTGATCCCTCGTTACTGGTCCTTTGAGCAGTAATAGATAGGGATGACAGGATTTGAACTTGTGACATTTTTGTACCCAAAACAAACGCGCTACCAAGCCACGTCACATCCCTTCAATTGTTCCACAGTGTAATTGTAGAGAATTCCTGTCTTGTTTTTCATATGGTTATTTCCTCCATTGATATATACATATNAATTCCTGTCTTGTTTTCCACATGGTTATTTCCTCCATTGATATATACAAAATTTCTTCTCATTTCATCTTTTTGGTCTCATTTAACATATAATAGTAAAATAAAAGGAAAAGACTTCTCTTATAGATTATATAGAAAATACTTATATACAATTATATACAAAATATATAAATACAGAACCCGTCATAAAAATAAATTAGTATTTTTCGGAAATTCTTGGTAAGAAAGAAGGGGGTGTTTGTTTTTTTATTTTAAGAAAAGGAAAATCTTATTTCCCGAATCATTGTACATTGCAATTTGAATTAGGAATTCCAGCAGCATTCATGCATTTGATGAACAATGTATTTTTGCCATACTTAGATTCCTTCATTATTGTGTTCATTGATGACATCCTGGTGTACTCTCGTAGCCAGGATGAGCATGCCCAACATCTGAGAGTTTTATTACAGAGATTGAGGGAGGAGAAGCTTTATGCAAAATTCTCCAAGTGTGAGTTTTGGCTTGGCTCAGTAGCTTTCTTGGGGCACGTGGTGTCCAGTGAGGGTATTCAGGTGGATCCGAAGAAGATAGAGGCAGTGCAGAGTTGGCCCAGACTGTCCCCAGCTACGGAGATTAGGAGATTCCTTGGTTTGGCGGGTTATTACCGTCACTTTGTGAAGGGATTTTCTTCTATTGCTTCGCCCTTGACCAAATTGACTCAAAAGGGTGCTCCATTCAGGTGGTTGAACGAGTGTGAGGAGAGTTTTCAGAAGCTCAAGGCTGCTTTGACCACATCCCCAATGTTAGTGTTGCCAACAACTTCATGTTCTTATACAGTGTATTGTCATTCCTCGAGGATAGGCATTTGTTGTGTCTTGATGCAGGAGGGTAGGGTGATTGCCTATGCCTCACGCCAGTTGAAGACCCATGAGAAGAATTATCCGATGCATGTATGATCTTGAGTTAGCAACCATTATTCATGCCCTAAAAATCTGGCGTCATTTTGTATGGGGTTCATTGTGAGATTTATACTGATCATCGGAGTCTGCAAAATCTATTTAACAGAAGGATCTGAATTTTCAGTGGAGATGGTTGGAGCTTCTCAAGGACTATGATATCACTATTCTATACCATTCAGGGAAGGCCAATGTAGTGGCCGATGCCTTGAGTCGCCGAGCAGAGAGTTTGGGGAGTCTAGCATATCTTCCAGCAGCAGAGAGACCTTTATCACTTGATGTTAAGTCCTTAGCGGGTCAACTTGTGAGATTAGATATATCGGAGCCTGGTCGGGTATTGGCTTGCGTAGTCTCCAGGTCTTCTCTTTATGACCATATCAGGGAGCACCAGTATGATGACCTACACTTGCTTGTTATTCAGGATATGGTCCGTCGGGGTGATGCCAGGGATGTGACTATTGGTGATGATGGTGTGACGAGGATGCAAGGTCGGGTATGCGTGCCTAATGTGGATGGGCTTCGGGAGTTGATTCTTGAGGAGGCCCACAACTTGCGGTATTCCATCCATCCGGGTGCCGCGAAGATGTATCAGGATCTGAGACAACATTATTGGTGGAGATGGATGAAGAAGGATATTGTTGGATTTGTATCTCGGTGTCTCAAATGTCAGCAGGTCAAGTATGAGCATTAGAGACCAGGGGGATTGCTTCAGAGGTTGGATATTCCGAAGTGTAAGTGGGAGCAGATCACCAAGGACTTTGTAGTTGGGCTCCCACGGACTTCGAGGAAGTTTGATGCTATTTGGGTTATTATGGATTGGATGACCAAGTCTGCGCACTTCATTCCTATTGGTACTACTTACTCTTCGGAGCGGTTAGCCGAGATTTATATCCGGGAGATTTTTCGACTGCATGGTGTTCTAGTTTCCATCATTTCTGATAGAGGTACTCAGTTCACATTGCAGTTTTGGAGGGCCGTGCAACGAGAGTTGGGTACTCAAGTTGAGTTGAGCACAACTTTTCATCCTCAGACGGACGGCCAGTCCGAGCCCACTATTCAGATCTTGGAGGACATGTTGCGCGCTTGTGTCATTGATTTTGGGGGTTCATGGGACCAGTTTCTGCCACTCGTGCAGTTTGCATATAATAATAGCGATCAGTTGAGTATTCAGATGGCCCCGTACGAGGATTTATATGAGAGGAGGTGTAGATCTTCGGTTGGTTGGTTTGAGTCGGGTGAGGCTAGACTATGAGGTACAGATTTGGTACAAGATGCTTTAGATAAGGTGAAGTTGATTTAGGAGCGGCTTCGCACGGTGCAAACTAGGCAGAAGAGTTATGCGGACATGAAGGTCTGTGATGTATCTTTCATGGCTGGGGAGAAGGTTCTGCTGAAGGTGTCACCCATGAAGGGTGTTATGCGGTTTGGGAAGAGGGGAAAGTTGAGCCCCCGGTTCATTGGTCCTTTTGAGGTGCTTCAGAGGGTAGGAGATTTGGCTTATAGACTTGCTTTGCCGGCAAGCTTGTCGGGTGTGCATCCAGTATTTCATGTTTCCATGCTTCAGAAGTATGTTGGTGAACCGTCCCATGTTTTGGACTTCAGCACAGTTCAATTATAGGGTGATATGACTTATGATGTGGAGCCAGTGGCTATTTTGGGTCGGCAGGTCCGAAGGTTGAGGTCAAAGGATATAATTTCAGTTAAGGTGCAGTGGAGAGGGAAGCCGGTGCAGAAGGCTACCTGGGAGGCCGAGCGGGAGATACGAAGCAGATATCCACACCTATTTGAGACTCCAAGTATGTTTCTAGACTCGTTCGAGGGCGAACGTTTGTTTAAGAGAGGGAGAATGTAACGACCTGATCGGTCGTTACGAGAGTTTTAGCCTCGTTTCCCCCGTTTCTGCTTCATTATATGTGATTCATCTCTATTATGTTGTGTCGGGTCGGTTGGCTCGAGTTCGGAGCGATTTTGGAGAGAAATGAGACACTTAGTCTCTTAAGTTGGTTATTTAGTTGGAAAAGTCAATCAGAAGTTGACTTATAGGTAAATGATCTCGAAATTTTGTTTCCGGATAGATTTGTTAGGTAATTTTGGACTTGAGAGTGGGTTCAGAATGTTATTCGGAGGTCCGTGGTAGAATTAGGCTTGAATTGGCGAAATTGGATTTTTGGCGATTTCCGGTCAGCAATGAAAAATTACATATCGAGGTCGGAATGGAAGTCTGGTAGTTGGAATAGGTTCATAGTTCCATTTGGGATGTGTGTGCAAATTTTCAGGTAATTCGGGTGTGGTTTGGTTGGTTTCGGCATTGTTGGCAAATTTTGGAAGTTTAGAAATCCTTAGGCTTGAATTCCGGGTTAATTTGGTGTCTTGATGTTGTTTTGAGTGTTCTGAGGGTTCGACTAAGTTCGTTTGATGATATATGACGTGTTGGTGTATTTGGTTGAGGCCTCGAGGGGCTCTGGATGATTTCGGATGATCATCGGAAATTTTGGACTTGAGAAAATGCAATTGGAGCTGCTGTTCTGGTGTGGTCGCACCTACAGATGGGGGACCTCAAGTGCGAGCATCGAAGATGCGAAAGCTAGTCGCAGGTGCAGATTGGAGGCCTGGGGCTTTATCACAGAAGCGGAGAAGGAGCCGCACCTGCGAGCCCGCAGGTGCGGAGAAGTGAACGCAGATGCGGTGGTCGCATGTGAGAAATATGGACCACAGATGCGGTTTCGTTGGGCAGAAAGGTATATAAGGACTAGGGCTGCTTATCGGGCGGATTGGGCGGTTATTTACTCTTAACGGTTTGGCTTATCGGTTATCGGCTTTTAATGTATTAATCCGCTAGCCACCCGATAAGATATCGGGCGGATTGGTATCGGTTTACCTCTTATCGGACGGTTATTGGGCGGTGTATCGGCCTAATTCAACCTATGGTTATCGTATTGCTCGAGGCAAAGACAAATTATAACTTATAAGTTCTTTCTTTGATAACAGAATAGGAAAAGCAAGAACTTATAATTATCAAAGTGAGATATGTGACTTACTGACTTTAATGCTAGAGAAAAATCATTAAGACAAACCAATTACAAACTTCATAAATTAAATTGACTCGTGCTGATTTAGAAGCACAACACTCCCTGCTAATATACACTTAAGTATTTGCAACAAACATACACTTTGCCTTTATAAACAAAAGCTTATACTTTTGTTACACTTTATAAACACTTTGCCATAAACTGTTGTTGAAATGTTTTACAGAATTACAGTACTAAAAATCATACTTGCTGTAA
>ML298164.1:0-15705 GCA_005239495.1 Nicotiana undulata | reverse complement strand
GCACTCGAAAATTAGACACCACAAAAATCACCCCCCCTCTTGTGTGGTATTGACGTATAAAACATCACCAATTACCAGCAACTCCTGGATATTCATGTTAATGGCCAAATTGAGCCCCAAGATGCAAGCTTCATATTCTGCCATATTATTGGTGCACAAAAATCTAAGTTTTGCGGATATCATATTATGTTGACTTGTTTCTGACACCAAGATGACTCTGATACCTACTCCTTTGAAATTTGATGCTCCATCGCAAAACATTCTCCAACCGTCGTAGGCTTCGGCGATATCTTCTCCTACAAATGATATTTCTTCATCGGGAAAATACGTTTTTAGTGGTTCGTATTCTCCTCCTACAGGATTTTCTACAAGATAATCTGCTAATGTTTGTCCCTTAACCACCTTCTGAGACACATAGACGATGTCAAATTCACTTAACAGTTTCTTCCATTTTGCCAACTTCCCTGTAGGCATGGGCTTCTGAAAAATGTATTTCAGAGGATCCATCCTTGATATGAGATATATGGTATAGGCACAAAAATAGTGCCTCAGTTTCTGAGCTATCCATGTCATAGCAAAGAAGGTGCGTTCCAACAAAAAATAATGTGCTTCGTAAGGTGTCAACTTCTTACTCGAATAGTATATGGTCTGTTCTTTCTTCCCCGACTCTTCGTGTTGTCCCAAGACACAACCGAAAGCCCCATCTAGTACGGACAGATAGAGTAACAGTGGTCTAACAGGTTCTGGCGGGACCAGGACTGGTGGCATGGACAAATATTTCTTGATTTTGTCAAAAGCTTTCTGGCAATCTTCAGTACAACTTGTTGCGGCATCTTTCTTTAACATTTTGAAAATTGGCTCACAGATCACGGTTGATTGTGCTATGAAGCGGCTGATGTAATTGAGACGTCCCAAGAAGCTGATTACGTCTTTCTTGTTCTTTGGAGGTGGAAAATCCTGGATAGCCTTGACCTTTGATGGGTCTAGCTCAATTCCTCGGCGACTGACGATGAATTCTAACAACTTTCCGTCGGGGACCTTCAAGGCACATTTTGCGGGATTCAATTTCAAATTGTACCTCCGAAGTCGATCAAATAATTTCCTCGAGTCTGTTATGTGATTTGTACCCTTCTTGGATTTGATAATGACGTCATCCACATATACCTCTATCTCCTTATGTATCATGTGGTGGAAAATAGTTATCATAGCTCTCATATAAGTGGTCCCAGCATTCTTTAGACCGAACGGCATCATTTTGTAGCAGTACACCGCTCATGGATTAATAAAAGCCATTTTCTCAGCATCTTCTTCATCCATCCAGATCTGATGATATCCCGCGAAGCAATCCACAAAGGATTGGAGTTCATTCTTGGCGTAGTTGTCGATCAGTATGTGTATGTTGGGTAGTGGAAAACCATCTTTGGGACTTGCATTGTTTAAGTCCCGATAATTGACACATACTCTAACTTTCCCATCCTTCTTCGGAACTGGCACGATGTTGGCCAACCAAGCCGGATATTCAACCACTCTGAGAACCTTTGCTTTGATCTTCTTGGTAACTTCTTCTTTGATTTTCAAACTCATATCTGGCTTGAATTTTTTGAGGTTCTGCTTTACCGGCGGACACATTGGGTTGGTAGATAGTTTATGAGCCACTATAGATGTGCTCAAACCAGTCATATCATCATAAGACCATGCGAAAATATCCTTATATTCTTTCAGGAAACGGGTATATTTTTCCTTCTCTAATGGTGACAAGTGAATGCTTATGCGAGTTCCTTTGACTGTTTTGGAATCTCCAGTTTCGTCCAGATTGGACTTAGGATTTTTCTCAAAATTCTCAACATCTAGGACAATTTCCTCAGGTATTATATCCTCTTCTTCTATTTCTTCTGAGTCACTACCCTTATGTTGCATTGTCTTATTACATGTCACAGTTGTCGGTTCATCAAGATAAGAAATAGTAATTCCCGAAAATCGGCGGGCCCTTGATGGTGTGGCAGTCTAGTTTCTGAGAACAGCTCTTTTCTCCACTATATGCAGTCCATATCTTCATCTTCCAAGAACAGATTCCTTAAACCAGCTAGAATTTCGTCTTCTTCAGATCCCCACATCATATCGACCTGATGAAAGGATTGAGTCAAATGTGGTATCAAATGCGAGAGGGTAATAAGAACCGCGCCATGGTGGCGACCAATTTTGATATTTGTGCCAAGTATACTGATATCCGAGTCCAAAGGTTATGCCATGACATTTTAACTGTACTGGTTTGGAAATACCCTGGAGATTCTTTCCGAGCCCTTTACCAGGTTCATATCCTTCCCATGCAAATATGCTTTCTATTTTGCTACTCAGCCATTAATCCTTCTCGATTGCATTAACACGCTCAATACGATGGTAAGTCTCTCCCCCCGACTTCCTTCTATTCTCCACAAATAGAACAATCCGGTTGGTGTAGATAGGGTTACTCCCGTGTCCATGAATGATCACCTCCTGATGGTTCCATTCGAACTTCACTACCTGATGCAGAGTGGAAGCTAAAGCCCCGGCGGCGTGTATCCAAGGTCGTCCCAACAGTAGATTGTATGAGGCAGATATGTCGAGCACTTGGAATTCAACATCAAACCAGGTTGGGCCCATAAAATTTAATGTTCAGTGTTTTTGTCATTGTTGTCTTATCTTAACAGCAACTATATAAAATTTAATTGAGAATGTCAAGAATAGATGGATGGATCAAGGGGGAAGCAAGTAAAGCCTTGATTTAGGACCTCGAGATTTGGAGGCCCCATAAATTTTAATAGTGAATCTTATGGTTTTATTTTAGCTTAGACAATATTAAAATTTTAAAAAAAAAGTATAAAAATTTTGTAAAAAAGAAAGAAAAAGTGATTGTCAGTCTTTAACAGTGAAATACTCTAGAACCTTGAATTAAACTAATTATATTTTCATATTGGTAAATATAATTTCTTACAATAGTATCAAAGGAAATATATTGTAAATACATGCCTAATTTTTTATTTATTCAAATTATCGTTTTACTAATATAAATAATATTATTACTATGTGTAATGACACGGCCGGTCGTTTTGAGAGTTAGAGCCCTGATCCCCTAATAACTGCTTTCCCCATATTTGTTTCTGCTATTGGAATTTTCCGGAGTGATTGGTTATGAAATTCGAAGAGTTTTGGGACACTTATCCCCTAGATGTGAGTTTAAGTCTTAGAATTTGGACCGTAGTCGGAACTGTGTGAAGACGATTCCGAAATAGAATCACCTCAACTCTGTTAGCTCCATTGAGTGATTTTGGGTTTGGGGGCGCATCTGGAATATGTTTTGGAGGTCTATAGTAGATTTAGGCTTGAATTGGCAAAAGTTGGATTTTTGGCGATTTCGGCCGGTAGTAGAAATTTTGATATCGAGCCCGGAATAGAATTCCGGAAGTGGCTGTAGGTTTGTTGTGTCATTTGTGACCTGTTGAAATTTGAGGTCCTTCGGACTAGGTTTGATGTGTTTCGGCGTCGTTTGTAGAATTTGGAAAATTCTAAGTTCATAGGCTTGAATCTGTGCTCAATTCATGTTTTTGATGTTGTTCGATGTGTTTTGAAGGCTCAACTAAGTTTGAATGGTGTTATAGGATTGGTTGGTATGTTTGGTTAAGGTCTGGGGGGCCTCGAATGTGTTTCGGATGCCCAACGGAATGAAATTTGGACTAAGCAAAATCTAATGTCTTTGCTGGTTCTGGTGTTTCGCACCTGCGGAAGGGAGGCCGCAGGTGCGGACTCGCAGGTGCGGGATGAGTAACGCAGATGCGGAGATGGGCCTGACCAGCTGGGCTTGCAGATGCGGTTGGTTGTTCGCAGATGCGGCCCAGTGGTCACAGGTGTGGCCTCAGCCCAAGTAGGTGGACTTCGCACCTGCGATGTTTTTTCCGCAGGTGCGGTCCTTGGTCCGCAGGTGCGGAAATCAATGGGTTGAAGAGGGTAGATTCAAGGTCCATTCCTCATGTTCACCCAAATTCGATTATTAGCTCGGAAGAAGGCAATTTTGTGAGGTTTTTGAAGAGGAAGTCAGTGGGTAACGATTTCTTACCCTATTTCGTTTATATTTCATCAATATATAGTAATTTTCTTCATTAAATCAAGGAATTTGAGTGAAAAAGTGGGAATTTGGGGGAAAAGTTCCCCAATCGAATTTTTGGGTTTTGATCGGGTTTTAGGCGTCGGAATTAGATAATTTTTGGACTAGTGATCTCGTGAGTGAATAGGTGTTCCAAATTCGTATTTTTTACTCGATTTCGAGTCGTGGGCCCGGGGAGAATTTTTGGGTATTTTTCCTAATTTAATGCTTTAGCTTCGAATTAATTAGCTAAATTAGTTGCTTGTAGTTATATTTACATTATGCAATTGGTTTGATTAGATTCGGGTCATTTGGAGTCGGATACTCGTGGCAAGAGCGTGATATCGGGTTTATTTGAGCGGTTCGAGATAAGTGACTTGCCTAACCTTGTGGGGGGGAACTTACCCTTAGCATGTTTGGTATTATTTGATGTGTGAGTGCCGTGTGCGTGAGATGACGAGTACGTACACAGGCAAATGTTGTAAAAACTTGTTTTCCTTCTACGTCATAAACTGTTTTCCTTTGTTAAAATGCACTACTATGTTTAATTTCTTAATTAGATTAGGAAAGCATGCCTACGTGTTAATTTGTCTATTTGAAATTTTGTGCGACATGTTTAGGTAGATCATTATGTTCCTTGATTGTGTTTAGTTTAAAATGTATAATTCGACGATGTATTGTCATGTCATCTTGAGCTACATATTTACTTTGGGACTACAGACATATTCCGGGAGATCCCCCTGTACTGCATATTTATTTTGGGACTATTGACGTATTATGGGAGATCCCCATGTCTTGCATAGTTACTATGGGACTACGGACGTATATCGAGAGATCCCTTAGCACTGCATATGTATTTTGGGACTACGGACGTACTCCGGGAGATCCCTCTATACTGCATAATCATTTCGGGACTACGGAACGATATCCCGGGAGATTCCTTGTTATGTTTATCTTGTTCTGAGCCAAAGTCTCCTTTAACTGTTAAATTTTGGGAATTTCTCAAATTGTTTTACCGTAAAATTTATTCATATCTTTTTTTGCTTAATTTATTATATATTTACTCCGGTAGGCCCTGACCTCCTCGTCACTACTCGATCGAGATTAGTCATGGCACATACGAGGTACCATTATGGTGTACTCATGCCCTTTCCTGCACATGTTTTTCGTGTGCAGATCCAGATACGAGTTATCAGCCTCGGATTTAGTGCGCGCTTGTTGATTCCAGGAGACTTCAAGGTACTTCTGCTCGCGTCCGCAGATCCTTGGAGTCCCATTTTATTCCCTCGTCTAGAAATGTTTCTTTGGTTATCTTCAGACTTTTGTATAGAACTACATATATTATAGAAGTTTGTGATTTAGCGGCATTCCGGGTTTTTGGAGATTATTTTTGTATTAGCCGAGTGGAACTATCTTTGTATTTAAACACATGTTGTTTATCTTTTATCGTCGTGTTTTCTTTGTCTATTTGGAAATAATAGGCTTACCTAGTCGTAAGGACTAGGTGTCATCACGACACCTTTCGGAGGGCTAAATTGGGTCGTGACAAGTTGGTATCAGAGCACTAGGTTCATAGGAGTCGTGACTCACAAGCCGGTTTATTAGAGTCTCACGGATCGGTACAGAGACGTCCGTACTTATCTTCGGGAGGCTATGTAACTGTTAAGAACAATCATACTTCTTTGATTTCCTTGTCGTGCGAGTTATTGACATCCAAAATTCTAAAATTTCTATTCTATTCTTTCTCACAGATGGTGAGGACCCGCACTGGGAGGACCGAAGATCAGGCACCCCATCCCCCTGTCAGAGCCGCCAGAAGCCGGGGTCGGGGTAGAGGACGACCAGGCGGTGCAGCCCGAGCACCTGCGAGAGCTGCGACAGAGGATCCCCCAGCAGCTCCAGTTGGAGGGCCGGCACCGGATATTCCTATTGTAACTCCATCCCTCCAGAAGACTTTAGCTCAGTTCATGAGCATGTTCAGCACTTTAGCTCAGGTTGGACTGCTTCTGATAGATCCTGCTACATCTCAGGCCGGGGGAGGGCACAAACTCCCGCAGCCCACACTCTTGAGTAGAGGGTCCAAGTTGATCAGGCCCCAGAGTATATTCCTATGCCCCAGTGGCTCCAGCTCAGCATGAGACCAGGGTAGTTGCTTTTGAGGTAGAGAAGCTCAGGCTTGAGAGGTTCAAGAAGTACTACCCACCTACTTTCAGCGGACTAGTTTCAGATGACACTCTGGGTTTTCTTGAAGAGTGTCATCGTATTCTCTGCACTGTGGGCATTGTGGAGACGAGTGGGGTTTCATTCACCGCTTTCCAGCTGAGGGGAGCGGCATATCAGTGGTGGCGTGTCTATGTTCTTGCGTGAGTATGTCCCTCAGAGCCTCAGGGATGCTTGGCACATAGATTTTGAGCCGCTGCACCAGGGTGCTATGACTGTGTCGGAGTATGCAGTATGTTTCAGTGAGTTAGCTCGACATGCATCGGCTTTGGTTTCCACAGTCAGAGAGAGGGTTCGTCGCTTCATTGAGGGACTCCACCCAGTATTCGGACCAGTATGGACAGGGAGTTGGAGATGGATATTACTTATCAGCAGGCAGTGAGTATTGCCAGGAAAGTGGAGGGAATGTTTGCCCGGGACAAAGAGGAGAGAGAGAATAGAGGTCTCGAGAGACTGGTCATTATTCAGGAGCTCGTGCACCAACAGCACGCCATGGTAGGGGTTTTGTGAGCCGCCCTGTTCATTCAGCTCTTCCAGTAGCCATCAGTGTTCCCGCTTCTCCTAGACCTCAGGACCCCTATTATGCACCGCTAGTATCCAGTATGCCTCCTGCTCGAGGTGCTATTACCGGCCAGTCCAGCAGGTCAGGTCCAAGTCAGTCTCAGCCACCGTGTTCTCCGAGGGGTTGGTTTGAGTGTGGTGACACTCGTCACATGGTTAGACATTGCCTTTAAGCCAGGAGGGGTGCACCTCCACAGACTTATCAGCCTCCACGTTCTCTACCGGGTCCTCCGACCATTCTTCCAACCCCAGTTGCCGCTTCACCTTCTCAGGCAGCTCAAGGTTGAGGTTGGGTAGGTCGAGGTCGCCCTAGAGGGTGAGGTCAGACCAGGTACTATGCCCTTCCAGCCCATTCAGAAGTCGTCGCTTCAGATTCAGCCATCACAGGTATTGTCCCTGTCTGTCATAGGGATGCATCAGTATTATTTGACCCATGCTCTACGTATTCATATGTGTCTTATTATTTTGCTCTATACTTGGGGATATCTTGAGATTCTTTGAGTTCCCTTGTTAATGTATCTACTCATGTGGGAGATTCTCTCGTTGTAGACCGAATATATCGGTCGTGTTTGATTGCTCTTAGTGGTTTTGGGACCAAAGCTGATTTGTTATTACTCAGTATGGTAGATTTTGATGTTATCTTGGGCATGGACTGGTTGTCGCCCCATTATGCTATTCTTGATTGCCACGCTAAGACCGTGACGCTGGCTATGCCAGGCTTACCGCGATTAGAGTGGAGAGATACCTTAGAGTATACTCCCGCAGGGTCATTTCATTTCTTAAGGCTCAGTGAATGGTTGAGAAGGGGTGTGATGCGTATTTGGCCTATGTGAGAGATGTCAGTATTGATACCCTTACAGTTGAGTTAGTTCCACTAGTGAGGGACTTCACTGATGTATTTCTAGCTGATCTTCCGGGCATGCCACCCGATATAGATATTGATTTTGGAATTGATTTTTTGCCAGTCACTCAACCCATATCTATTCCTCCTTATCGTATGGCTTCTCCTGAGTTGAAGGAGTTGAAGGAGCAGTTGCAGAAGTTGCTTGATAAGGGTTTCATCAGGCCAAGTGTATCACCTTGGGGTGCTTCGGTATTGTTTGTGAAGAAAAAGCATGGTTTGATGCGTATGTGTATTGACTAACGGCAGTTGAAGATTCGGGAGCCGAACATTCCGAAAACTGCTTTCAGGACCAGATATGGTCATTATGAGTTTCTTCTCATGTCATTTGGGCTGACTAATGCCCCAGCAGCCTTTATGCATTTGATGCACAGTGTGTTCTGGCCTTATCTTGATTCTTTTGTCATTGTGTTTATTGACAAAATCCTGATATATTCCCGATCTCAGGAAGATCACGAGCAGCACCTGATGACCGTACTTCAGACTTTGAGGGAGAAGAGATAATATGCAAAATTTTCTAAGAGTGAATTCTGGCTTGATTTAATGGCATTCTTGGGCCTCGTAGTGTCTTGTGATGGGATCAAGGTAGACCCGAAGAAGGTGGAGGCAGTGCAGAGTTGGCCTAGACCGTCATCAGCTTCGGAGATGCGTAGTTTCCTTGCTTTGGCGGGGTACTACCATCACTTTGTTGAGGGTTTTTCATCTATTGCAGAACCTATGACCAGGCTGACCCAGAAGGGTGCTCCGTTCAAGCGGATCGAGGAGTGTGAGGAGAGCTTTCAAAAGCATAAGACAGGTTTGACTACAGCCCCAGTATTAGTATTGCCTACAGGTTCAGGGTCTTATAATGTCTATTATGATGCCTCGGGGATTGGCCTTGGAGCGGTACTGATGCAGGACAATAGGGTGATTGCCTACGCGTCTAGACAGTTGAAGGTGCATTAGAAGAATTATCATGTCCATGATCTCGAGTTAGTAGCTACTATTCACGCCCTGAAGATCTGGCGTCACTATTTGTACGGTGTTCTTTGTGAGATCTACACTGATCACCGGAGTTTGCAGCACTTATTCAAGCAAAAGGACCTTAATTTGCGTCAGCAGAGGTGGTTGGATCTACTTAAGGACTATGATATCACTATATTGTACCACCTGGGGAAGGCCAATGTAGTGGCCGACGCCTTGAGTCATCCGGCGGAGAGCTTGGGGAGTTTGGCATATCTTCCGGCAGTTGAGAGGCCCTTAGCCTTGGATGTTCAGGCCTTAGCCAGCCAACTCGTGAGATTGGATATTTTAGAGCCTAGTCGGGTATTAGCTTGTGTGGTTGCTCGGTCTTCTCTTTATGACCGTATCCGGGAGTACCAGTATGATGATCCCCACCTCCTAGTTCTACAGGACAGGGTCCTGCGATGTGATGCCAGATATGTGACTATTGGTAATGATGGCGTGATGAGGATGCATAACCAGATCTGTGTGCCCAATGTAGATGGGCTTCGGGAGTTGATTCTTGAGGAGGCCCACAGCTCGCGATACTCCATTCACCGGGGTGCCATAAAGATGTACCAGGATTTGAGGCAGCACTATTAGTGGAGAAGGATGAAGAAGGTATAGTTGGGTTTGTGGCCAAATGTATCAACTGTCAGCAGGTTAAATATGAGCATCAGAGATCAGGTGGATTGCTTCAGAGGTTAGATATCCCAGAGTGGAAGTGGGAGTGGATCACCATGGACTTTGTATTTGGACTTCCACGGAGTTTGAGAAAGTTCGATGCTATTTGGGCGGCTGACCAAGTCAGCTCATTTTATTCCAGTGTTGACCACTTACTCTTCAGAGAGATTGACTGAGATTTATATCAGGGAGATTGTCCGCCTTCACGATATTCCAGTATCTATCATTTCAGATAGAGGTACACAGTTCACATCACGATTTTGGGGAGCCGTACAGCATGAGTTGGGTACTAGGGTGGAGCTTAGCACAGCTTTTCACCCTCAGACGGACGGACAGTCCGAGCGCACGATTCAGATTCTTGAGGATATGCTTTGTTCTTATGTGATGGAGTTCGGCGGGTCATGGGAACAATAATTGCCACTTGCGGAGTTTTCCTACAACAACAATTACAAGTCCAACATTCAGATGGCACTGTATGAGGCTTTGTATGGTAGGCGGTGCCGGTCCCCAATGGGTTGGTTTAAGCCGGGCGAGGCCCGATTATTGGGTAGAGATTTGGTCCAGGATGCCCTGGATAAGGTGAAGGTGATTCAGGATAGACTTCGCACAGCCCAGTCCAGGCAGAAGAGTTATGCAGACCGAAAGATTCGTGATTTGGAATTCATGGTTGGAGAGCTGGTCTTGCTTCGGGTATCGCCTATGAAGGGCGTCATGAGATTCGGGAAGAAGGGCAAGTTGAGCCTGAGGTTCATTGGTCCTTTTGAGATATTGCGGCATGTTGGGGAGGTTGCTTATGAGCTTAACTTACCCCCATCCTAGCAAGAGTTCATCCGGTATTCCACGTTTCTATGCTCCAGAAGTATCACGGTGATCCGACTCAAGTATTGGATTTTAGCTCGGTCCAGTTGGACAAGGATCTATCTTATGTTGAGGAGCCACTAGCCATTTTTGACATGCAGGTCAGAAAGCTCAGGTCAAAGAATATTGCTTCAATAAAGGTCCAGTGGAGGGACCAGCCGGTTAAGGAGGCGACTTGGGAGACCGAGAAGGATATGTGCAGCCGTTACCCTCATCTTTTCATAGCTTTAGGTATGTTTTTATACTCGTTCAAGGATGAACGATTATTTTAAGAGGGGGAGGATGTAACGACCCGGCCGGTCATTTTGAGAGTTACAGCCCCGATCCCCTAATAACTATTTTTCCCACATTTGTTTATGCTATTGGGATTTGCCGGAGTGGTTGGTTGTTGAATTTAGAGAGTTTTGGGACACTTAGTCCCTAGATGTGAGTTTAAGTCTTGGAATTTGGACCGTAGTCGGAACTGTGTGAAGACGGTTCCAGAATGGAATTATGTCGACTCCTCTAGCTCCGTTGAATGATTTTGGGTTTAGGGGCGCATCCGGAATATGTTTTGGAGGTATGTATTAGATTTAGGCTTGAATTGGCGAAAGTTGGATTTTTGGCGATTTCAGTCGGTAGTGGAAATTTTGATATCGAGCCCGGAATAGAATTTCGGATGTGGTTGTAGGTTCGTAGTGTCAATTGTGACCCGTGTGTGAAATTTGAGGTCTTTCGGACTAGGTTTGATGTGTTTCGGCGTCGTTTGTAGAATTTTGAAAATTCTAAGTTCTTAGGCTTGAATCCGTGCTCAATTTATGTTTTTGATGTTGTTAGATGTGCTTTGAAGGCTCAACTAAGTTTGAATGGTGTTATAGGATTGGTTGGTATATTTGGTTAAGATCCCGGGGGCCTCGGGTGTGTTTCGGATGCCCAACGGAATGAAATTTGGACTTAGCAAAATCTGGTGTCTTTGCTGGTTCTAGTGTTTCGCACTTGCGGAAGGGAGGTCGCAGGTGCGGGATGAGTAGCGCAGATGCGGAGATGGGACTGACCAACTGGGCTCGCAGATGCGGTTGGTTGTTCGTAGAAGCCGAAGCGTAGATGCGGCCTAGTGGTCGCAGGTGCGGCCCCAGCCCAAGTAAGTGGACTTCCCACCTGCGATGTTTTGTCTGCATGTGCGGGACCGCAGGTACGATCCTTGGTCCGCAGCTACAGAAATCACTGGTTGAAAAGGGAAGATTTGAGGGACATTCCTCATTTTTACCAAAATTCGATGTTTAGCTCGGGAGAAGGCGATTTTGCGAGGTTTGTGAAGAGGAAGTCGATGGGTAACGATTCCTAACCCTATTTCGTTTATATTTCATCAATGTATAGTAAGTTTCTTCATTTAATCAAAGAATTTGAGTGAAAAAGTGAGAATTTGGGGGAAACGTTCTCCAACATAATTTTTGGGTTTTGATCGGGTTTTAGGCGCCGGAATTAGATAATTTTTGGACGAGTGATCTCGTGAGTTAATGGGTGTTCTAAATTGGTAACTTTTACCCGATTCTGATCGTGGGTCCGGGGAGATTTTTTGGGCGTTTTTCCTAATTCAATGCTTTAGCTTCGAATTAATTAGCTAAATTAGTTGTTTGTAGTTATATTTACATTATTAAATTGGTTTGATTATATTAGGTTCATTCGGAGTCGGATACTCGTGGCAAGAGCGTGATATCGGGTTTATTTGAGCGGTTCGAGATAAGTGACTTGCCTAACCTTGTGGGGGGAAACTTTTCCTTGGGATGTTTGGTATTATTTGATGTGTGAGTGTCGTGTATGTGAGGTGATGAGTACGTACACGGGCTATTATTGTAAAAACCCTTTTTTCCTTCTACGTCATAAAGTGTTTTCCTTTGTTAAACTGCACTACTATGTTTAATTGCTTAGTTAGATTAGGAAGCATGACTACGTGTTTATTTGTCTACTTAAACTGTATAATTCGACGTTGTATTGTCATGTCATCTTAAGTTGCATATTTACTTAGGGACTACGGACGTATTTTAGGAGATCCTCCAGTCTTGCATATTTACTTTGGTACTACGGACATATTTTGGGAGATCCCCCAGCACTGTATATTTATTTTGGGACTACAGACGTATCCGGGAGATCCCCTTATACTGCATAATCATTTTGGAGCTACGGGACGTCATCCCGGGAGATTCCCTGTTATGTTTATCTTGTTTTGAGTCGAGGGCTCCTTTAACAGTTAAATTTTGGGAATTTCTCAAATTGTTTTACCGTAAAATTTATTCATATCTTTTATTGCTTAATTTATTATATTTACTCCGGTAGGGCCTTGACCTGACCTCGTCACTATTTGACCAAGGTTAGGCTTGACACTTACTGGGTACCATTGTGGTGTACTCATGCCCTTTCCTGCACATGTTTTTCATGTGCATATCCAATTACGAGTTATCAGCCTCGGATTAGTGCGCGCTTGTTGATTCCAGGAGACTTCAAGGTACTTTTGCTCACGTCCGCAGATCCTCGGAGTCCCCTTCTATTTCCTCGTCTAGAAATTTTTCTTTGTTTATCTTCAGACTTTTGTATAGAACTACATAGATTATAGAAGCTTGTGATTTAGCGACATTCCGAATTTTGGGAGATTATTTTTGTATAAGTCGAGTGGCACTATTTTTGTATTTAAAATATGTTATTTATCTTTTATCGTTTTGTTTTATTTAAATTTTTCGTAATAATAGGGTTACCTAGTCATAAGGACTAGGTGCCGTCACAACACCTTTCGAAGGGTTAAATTTAGTCGTGACATTATGTAAGTTAAAGGCTTTGTATTAATTAAGAATATTATACTATTACAACAAGTACGAAAAAAATGATAACAGTAGTCTTTTTTGCATATGTATGTGCGCATACATATATGAAGTCTGCATAAAAAGTATAAGGCTTTTTCTTAAAATTTGACTTGAGGCCGCTAATTTTATTGAGTCGCCCTTCTTTGAAGTTTGAATCGGAAATGCACTTGTACATTTAAGTTTATTTACTTACACGTGTAATTTTATAATTTTAATGTCGGATGTATTGATAAACAAAATTGAGATGTCATAAGTTGCGAGTAGCCTTTCGGTAATCATATTTTATCCAAAATTAATTGTAGAATAGATATCTCATATGTGATGTCATTTAAATTTATTGAAGTACGTCCAACCAAATGGAAGAGTTTATAATTTCACGTTTAATTTAATTAAGAATAAAATTGCATTAGTGTTGACAAAGTTGAAGTGTTGACAAAGTTGAAGTGTTGACCGTACAGTAAACTTGCATAGTTCATACACTAGGAAGAAAAAAATAAACAGAGAGTAAAAAGTCTTAACAAACGTTAAGCTTGTCGAGTAATAAGACAAAAGGTATTGAAAGGTATATTTAAAAAACAAAGAAAACAGCGGAATTAAAATCAAAGCAAAACGACAATGAGGATTAGAAAAGTAAATGTGCAATCAGAAAAATCTCCTATATATAGGGTGTATTTGGTATAACGAAAAATATTTTTCGTGGAAAATATCTTTCAATAAAATATTCTTTTGAAAAATAAATAGTAATTTTATTCATTTTCTGGTGTTTGATACGCAAATTAAGGAAAATATTTTCTCAAGAGTTTTCATAAATAATCTTGATACAATAAATATGAAGTCATAAACTTTCGAACCAACAACCTTCCGAACCCGCAAATTTCATAAACTTCTGAACCGCAAAACTTTCAAAATCGCGAAATTTCGAACCCGTAAACTTCGAAACACATAACCTCTGAACTCATAACTTTGAAACTTGTAAAATTTCGAACTTGTAAACCGGAAGATGAAAAAATAAAACTGAAAATATTATAATAATAAAAAATCGGAGGGGGGCAGTGGGGTGGGTGGGGTGGAGGTGCAGAAAAAAGAAAAAAAAAGAAAAATTACAAAAATAAAAGTATAAAAGTATTTAAAAAAAAGGATTTTTGTGCAGGGGTAGGGGCTATATAGGTGGAAGGGTGGTGTAGAAAAATGAAAAACCGAAATGGGGGTGGGTGGAGTAGGGTGGGTGGTGACGGAAAACAAAAATTTGGAGAGAGGGCATGAGGTGGGGTTAGGTGGGTGGGGGTGTGGGTGAGTTGGTGAGGGTATGGAATAGGGTGGGGAAGCTTGAGAAGGAGTTTTGAAAAATGTTTTCCCGTCTCTTGATAAGGAAAACATTTTCCTCCAATTGAAGGAAAATTAGTTGATAAGAAAGCCAACCTAACATGGAAAAATTGAAAAATATTTTTCGAAAAATATTTTCTTTCATATCAAACACACCCATAGTGGAAAAAAAATATATATCATATATTATTCGATATAGTGAACGTGTTCCTCATGTGCATTTACATTAGAGTTGTCAATATGGGCAGGGGCAGGGGCAGGTTAGCCCCGTCTAGTCTATATGGACTTTAGCAATTGACGGGTTGAGCTGGGCTAGCCCAACATTTTTTCTAAATATAATTTATGTTTTTCTTTAAGTTCTAACTTAAAAAGATAAATATTTAAAAGTAAAAGAAATTCTTATTGAAAAAGTTTCGCAAAACTTATAACTTTTTATGTTGTCCAATATATCATGAATGAACATTAAAAAAAAGTAAAAGACAAGAGTATAATTCATTCACTGACGGTCAAAACTCAAAACAAACTATTTAAGAGAACGTCCATGACGCTTATGTGATATCCAACACATCATCTTCATCAAGCACATTTGAATCCGTGTGTGACAATGTTGTCTTAACATCTTCACTTTCATCTACATCTACATTTCATATGCAATATTAATTAGTTAAATGTTAAGAATAATCAAAAACTTAAAAACTAATAATATTCAAATTTACATAAAATAATATTACCAGTTTAAGTTTTGAAAAAGCCGTGCAGCTAATTTTGAGTAGTAACAAGCGTTTGGACATTTTCATGATGGACGCAATTTGTGTACTTTATTAGAACACGCCCATCAATGCTAAATGTTGATACCAATGTTACAGCGGTAATAAGAATAATAAGTACATCACACGCCATCACTGAAAGATCATGATATTTTCTAGAATGGTCCTTCCAATACATGACAACATCCATCTCTTGAAACTTCTTAAGATCAAACTTTGCTTCCTATAAATAAATATTCAATTCTGACTTTTCATCGCTAGAGGCAGCATACTTTTTATATTTTATATATTTTAAATAACTATTTTTATTAGGTCCACGGGTCGGCCCAACCCAGCTCCAGCCAAGTGTCAGGGGTCACGGGCTTATTCGGACCGAGCTTAAAACCTCATTTTTAGATGAAATTTTTACCTTTATATGCCATATATTAAACCCTATTACCCTTAATGTTTAAGATTATA
>ML298162.1:46143-139444 GCA_005239495.1 Nicotiana undulata | reverse complement strand
TCAGATATTGACGGTGTGTTCCAGTTTGGCTCAGGCAGTTGCTATGTCTACTACTGCCACTGCGGCTCAGGCCGGGGAAGGCAATTAGACTCCAGCTGCCCGGACACCTGAGCAAGTTGTACGGGGTATTCAGGCACCAGGAGCATGCCCAGTTCAGCCGGTTGCTCCAGCTCAGGAGTTTGTGGTCGCTGCTATGCCTGAGGATGAGCAACGTAGGTTGGAAAGGTTCAGCAAACTTAAGCCTCCGACTTTCAGTGGCGCAGAGGGTGAGGATGCCCAAGGTTTTCTTGATAAATGCCAGAGGATACTGCATACTGCGGGTATTTTGGAGACCAGCGGGGTCTCGTTTGTCACATTTCAGTTTGCGGGTACTGCTTTTACTTGGTAGGAGTCATTTGAAAGGCGTAGGCCAGTGGGTTCAGCACCTCTCACCTGGCAGCAGTTCTCCACGATCTTTTTAGAGAAATATGTTCCTCAGTCCCACAGAGAGGAGCAGCGTAGGCAGTTTGAGCAGCTGCGCCAGGGAGAATTATCAGTTACCCACGATCTTTTTGATTTGTTTAGGATCATATATTTCAAAAATCTTTATTTTTTCTTAAACTTCATATTCAGTCAAACAAATTAACATAAATTGGAACGGAGGGAGTAACATTGTTTCAAAAAAAATTGATTAAAGAAATTTGTAATTTCTGATCGCTATTAAGAAGTGTTGTTATTTTTGGAAAGATAAAAAAAACTAAGTAATGTGAAACTTGAGATCAGAAAAAATAAAAATCTTTTAACATTTGTACTTGGATTCCCTTAGTTACTTTTTTTTCTCTCTATCTGAAATAAAATAAACAGATGGAGCAATCTGAGGAAATTGTACAAGGGTGGGGTCCTGACTCATTCCATCGTTAAAAGCGTGAATATGAAAGGGAAAGGGTCAAAATAAATGAGTGAGTTAGTTGACTAGAGAAAAGATGTCAGTGAGTGTACTTGGAGGTTATAGACCTCTGTAGTGTTTGTCTCCCCCCACCCCCCAACCAACCACCCACCCTATTATGAGAAAGGAAAAGAGGGGTTGATTTATTGTACCGAGGGCAACGCTCCTCTACAAAATCTTCATAGGCCCAGTTAGCGGATCCTTGAGGTGCCAGTTACATGTACCATCCCTTCCTCAACAAGACGCTAACGTTTTACATTCCTTTTGAAACTTTCTCATTCCATTTCAACTAGATCGCATTTTTTCTTTCAAAATATTAGTTACACATAAATAAAATAATTGAACTACTTTTAACGAGTCGTTTGATTTGTATTGTGTATAATAGAAGAGCTTAAAATCAGCATAAATTTACACAATGTGTATACAAAACGTATGATACTTTTTCTTAAACTAATAAAATAATAAACAAGGTGATAGCCAAATCCTAATCAAACACAATAAATCTTACATTTGGTCACGTATCCTAACAGTAGTGTCCATTGGTGGTTAGTATCAATTATCAAATTATTAAATGAGACTTTGATAATGAATGTAGGGACAATAATGGGCAATAAATACGAAAAATGACAATAAATATAAATAGGAAGAACAATTCACCCAAATATTGAATGAAGTAGACGATTCTTCCTTCTGACAACCACGCGTGGCAAATGAATATGAAAATGGACAAAGTTTTTTCGGATCGGATGAGTAAAAAGGCAGAGTAAACAATACAATCAATACTGTGGAAAAGTAAGCTTTTTTGTATTCTCTCGGAGAGTCAACTTCTTACAAGAGTTCTTATCCAAGTGAATCTACATCTTTTTGCTCCCTATCTCTTAGGCCATCTTCAACCTTTCCTCATTTCTCCATAATGGGGGCAACTTTTGCCATAATGGAGCTCCAAATATGGGGGACACTATTCATCTCTCACATTACTATTCATGTATATTTTATTATTTAACTCTTTTAATTCATCTATATATACCTAATTATGTTGAGGTAATATTTTTATAATATTAATTTTACATCTTAACTTTGGTGTATAATTTTGATAAATTAATTTTCGTCCATTTATTATTTTTATGTAAAATTGTAAGTTAATTTTATTAAAAGTTATAATTGTACAAAAAATATATAATCATCTCAAAAAATGAATGGTGCAAATATAAAATATTAGATGTTGCTAAATTTGCAAGGTACAAATATAAAATATTTAATGTTGCTAAAAGTAAAAAGTGAAAATTGAAAATACATTAAAATTGGAAATACATGAAAATTGAAATTTAAATTAAAATATATAAAAATTGAAACTACGGTAAATAGCATAATAACTTAGTGCAATTATAACTGATTTCACTTTTATTTGAATTATTAGTTAATCTATAATAATTGCTTACAAATTATATTATTTAAAATTTTATTGAATTATTTTGATGGAAATTACAAATTAATGAAAATAAAAGATGGGATTTGCTTAATGGAAATTAAAATATAAAATTTAAATGAAAGATAATAAATATAATATAGAAGAGATAGAAGAATATAAAGAAGAATATAAAAAGAATATTCTCTTTTGGGGGAAAAAACTGGGGAATGGTTGGAGTAAGTTGTCCCCAAAATAGGGAAATCTCCATTTTGGGAACCAAAGTGGGGGTAAAGGTTGGAGATGCCCTTACTATTTATGTGGGATGTTCCTAAAAACCCCTAAAAAGTACAATCACGGAAATATTCGATTGAATATTTCTTCTGATAATCGGAAAAGGTCCATATATGCCAGTGAACTATGTGAATTAGGACAAATATGCCTGTCGTTAATAGTTTGGGACAGATATGCCCAATCCGTCAAATACTTGCTCATTCATGCCCTTAGTTTAACGGAACCACTATTTTGTCTTTCTTAAATAATTAATAACCGAACACAAACCAAATTCTGCTGACCCGATTCGTTAGGACGCGACCCACTCTTATTTCAAAGATTTTTTTGATATATTATTTTTGTTTGATTGAGAAATTGTGTGATAATCATATTTATTTATTTGAGTAATTTGATAATCGGTTTTTTTTTTGTTATACATCATTTCGGAAATTAATCCTACTAAAAGTAATAATTCATATTTATTTTATTTTAATAATATAATATTCGAATTAGTTTGTGTTTTCTTCAATCATTTTACCATCTATTTTTATTTTTCTCACAATCTATTTATATTTTTCACCAATACAAATACAAATAACTCCATGTTCACTATAACTTAACCTGATGGATCCGTTTTTTCGTTTAGATAAGTGAACATTATATGATTAATTATTAGTTTATTGGATTATTTCTGTATTACAAATTTGTTATGAAATAAGTAATAAATTTTTAAAACAGTGGTGCTTCTTTTCCATTTTTATTAACTAATTATTTCATAACAAGCACCACTGAAAAAAATAAAATAGATGCTAAAATGATTGAATACACACCAATTCGAATATTATATTATTAAAATAATAAATAGATATCAATCACTACTTTTAGTGGATTACTTCCCACAATGATGTGTAACAAAAAAATATACCGATTATCAAACTCAAATAAGTAAATATGATTATCACACAATTTTTCAATAAAAAAAATATATATTAAAAAATATCTTTGAAATAAGGGTGGCTCGGGTCCTAACGGATCGGGCAACAGATTTTGGTTGGGTCCGGTTAATAATTATTTAAGAAAGACAAAATAATGGTTCCGTTAAACTAAGGGCGTGAATGAGCAAGTATTGGACAGATTGGTCATATTTGTGCCAAACTATTAGCGACGGGCATATATGTCCTAATTCGCATAGTTCACTGGCATATATGACCCTTTTCCATTTGGTAATTCCAAGACTATTCTAGCCATTGCTCATATGCTTCTCTATTCGACCTCGGTCTTGATGCATTGCTCGGCGACTCCTTGCCGTTATGCCCTGCTCGACCTCGGCCGTAACTTCCACACTCGTTCATTCATATTTTCTGAATTTTCTCAGTCGGATTTTGACCTATACAGTTAGTCCCTCCGCTTATTGAGGTCGTCTTCTGGTCGAGCTCAGTGAGCGGACTTTATCGGCAACAGTTCTGGATAAATCCCGAAGTGATGGCCAAACAGAAGAGACTATCGTCGAGATGGTGGCGTGTCGTTCTGAGGGTTGTGGTCAATGAGGTAGGTACAGAGTGACGTCATGGACGCATGCGTCATCATTTCGCATTTTCCCGATGCGCAACATCGTTTCTCGAGCCCTTGTCGCTTCGATTCTAGGGCCACTGACGGTTATTTGCATCGATTTGGGCGCCCTAGTTGTCTATAAATAAGTGGGGAGGGGGATGGGAAGGCCTTTCGATGAATCTTTTGAATTCTCTAGTTCCTTCACCCCCTGCACTTTGCTTCTTCTTCTTCTTCTTGCTCCCTACAACTTCTGTCACCACCACCCTTCTTTATTCCTGACTCTCCCGTATACATATTATCGAAAAATAACTAACGTGGATCTCAACATTGAGACGGTCTCTGATCTTACTCCATTATCGGTGGTCATGCCTTCCAGTGGCGGAGAACCTACGGTTATGGAGGATGAGAGCTTACCCACTGTGGAGGAGGTCGTTTCCCGTATCCCTACTTCCAGGTCCGACTTCTCGAAGGAACCTTCCCATGACCCTGACCCTGTGAGGTCTGAGTTGGAGGCGAAGTATCTTGTCGCCCTTAGGGCCAAATATGGCTTTCCTGCTCACGTTGACCTAATTCCGACCGGGGACGACGTGATTCAAATTCATCGGCCCAGGTACTGTGCGTTTTATGCCTACCCGTTCCAAGTGGGGTATTCTCTTCCCCTTCCTCCATTGGCGGAGGATTTTTCTCGTTATTACGGTGTCTGCCCAGCGCAGCTTTCCCCTTACCTTTATAAGGCCTTCCTTATGTTGTTGAAGTTTGCAGAGCTGGACAACATTGAAGTCACTATCCCCCACATGTTGCATCTTTTCACGCCGAGCTTCTATAAGGGTACAATGATTCACCTTCGTCACTGCGGAACCAAGGGGATGGTGGCGGGGATGGATGACAAGACGAACCGCCGGTTTTGAGTCAACAATTTCTTCATCAAACCTGAGCACGTGGTGGCGAACCCCAGCGAGTTTCCTGAGCAGTGGAACTTTGCTCGTAAGTATTTTTGTTATTTGAAGTACGTTCTCTCGCTTCTCTTCGGGTTTTGTGACTTATCATTTCCTTCGTGTAGCTGAGAGACATCCCCCTTCTTTGTTCACTAATATCAGTGACTGGGTGGCCCGCGTCCTGCCTCTGTTTAACCAAAGAATTAGATCCTTTGACCAAAGATATTTTTAGGATGAACGCGGATTTCTGATAACCAAAGTAATAATGATAATTGCGAATGAATAAGTAAATAGAGAATAATGAGATGTACAGAAAGTAAAGTGTATTATATCGTAGTTCGAGTGTCCTCTACAAGTTATATTTTATTCCCTTATATAGGGAATTTCTTAATATAACGTCTACCTTTTACAATGATCGCACATTAATGACTAATTATGGCATTAATGTAACGTTACAAAGAATAACCGTAACTGTTGCGTGAAAGTTGTGTAACGTGTGGATCATTAATTGAAGATCTCTGAATCTTCCCGTAGCTCTGTCCGAATTCATTCCGATCGTCTCTCTTCCTTGTCTCAATCAGGTTGAGTTTCCCGTAGTTGATTACCCGTAGGTATATTGCGTTGTGCCTCTTTGCCTCGTACCTCTTTATAGAGTCCTGTCCAGCTGTCATGTTTTTATTGCTCCACATAACTGGCCGAGTCATCAAGAATTATTACACGTGTGAAGCTCTTTTTACCAATACAAATAGTCCCCCCACTTACCATTTATTTATCGATTTATATTTGGTAAGTCGATACTCATTTATGGAGGGAATATTTTGCCGCCGCTTCACTCAAAACATTGCATCTTTCTCTGAACGTAGGCGTCGCTTGTCACTTCCATTTAATGCTTAAGCCATGTATCATCTCTAGGTTGGTTCTGCAATTGTTCAGCGCCTTTTAGGGCTTTTTGCGCCTGCATCAGTCACGAAGTGACACCTTCAATTATGGCTTTCACATCATTGTTTTTTCCCATTTTGACGGTTTTCTTCGAGTATAAATACCCCTTTTCCTTTCTTTACTTTCACGAAAAAGTTCTAACTTTCATTCTTTATTTATAAAGAACTTTTTCCTTGTCTTTGTAAATATGTCTTCTTCGAACCAGCCTAAGGGAGTTATAAATGTAGAAGATTTGACTCCCTTTTCTACTCCGACGCGAAGCCGGAGAGGTGGTAGGTTGAGGAGTTTAGGTTCTACTCCTTCAAGGGGTTCTACCTCTTCTCAAATTACTTCCCCTCCTCCTTCTAGGTCTTTAACTTCTTCGAGAGCTAGGGCTTCCAGATCTTCGTCTAGAGGTAGAGAACATCACGAACCTTTGTGTGAACCGCGGGTCTATGAAATAGTACCTGCGGAGTGTACCTTTGTCATCTCTTGATAGTGCTGATAAGTACCCTACCCAGCTCACTGAAGGTTTAATTCCTCTTATACGCATAGACTATTTATGGAAGTCCGATTTTCCTGTTGTCGTTCCAAATGGTAACCAAATAATAATGTCTTACAAGACGGGATATTCTTTTGCTTATACCTATCCCTTTACCTTATGGTTCAAACCTCCCATCGACCTAGTTATCATCGAGTTATGTCGATTTTTCAAAATTTGTTTTGGACAAGTCGATCCTCTTATTTGGCGAGTCGTTGCATGTCTTAGATGTTTGGCTACTTTAGCTTCGGTCCCCTTCACCTTTAATCATCTTATTCACCTTTGTTCTCCAATGTTGTTCCGTCAAGGAATTTTTTACCCTGGCTGCCAGGAGTAAAAGAGTGTTGGTGACTCCTGAAGATGATAAGGATTGAGGTTGGTTTCTTCGGTATGTTGCTGTGCCTACTGCTGGTTTAGTAGGTGAAGAAAATCTTCCCTTCCCTGAGAAGTGGAATCGTGCACATGAGTACATTTTTGCTCACATTCCTTGTTTTTTTTCTTTTGATATTTTAATAATACTGTAGTTGTTTCTTCTTTTTTCAGCAATCATGGGAACTGTCGAGAATGTCTCCGGTTTTCGAGATTGGGTAGAAAATCTTTTGTCAACCGCCCCGTTGGAAGAACGTTCATGGAAGTACTTCTTCGAGAAGTACGGTTGGAGAGTTAAGACTCACGGTAAGTGAAGCTTTTTATTTTTGCTTCTTTTTTTGTTTGAGCGTTTCTTTCTTACCCTTTTTGCTTTTGATAGGGTTCCCCGCTCGCAGAGTTTCTGCTGGTTCTGTTCCCAAGTCCTTGGCTCAAGCCCATCAAATCATTTCAGGCTCTTCTTCTTCAAAAAGAAAGGCAGGTGGGTTAGAGGACCTCGGAAGAAGAAGAAGAAGAGGAGGGCACTTTGGTCCATAGGTCACGCAGAAGAAATGTGGTCTCAGACGACGAGTCTACACCAATCATAGCGCCTTCCGTGCCTGAAGTTGGACTTTCTGCCTCCGAGGATGCTACTCCCTCTCCCGTGCGTGAATCTGTTGACCATTTATTCCATGAAGGTTTTGGTCCTGTTGTTGATGAAGCTCCCTTGGCTGTTTTTTCTCCTTCTCTTAGAGAACTCCCTCCAATTGTTCCAGTTATTTCTCTTGCTCCCGTGTCTACTCCTGCTCATGTCGTTGCTCCCTCTCCCGTGGCTTTTTTGGCCCCTCAGAGTTCCTTTCCCGTGGCTCCTGCATCTCTACTCGCTTCCGTGCCTTTCGTTATAGAAGTAGGGTCTTCCAGCAGGTGATGATAGAAGTCCCAGCAGGGGGTAGTTTATTTAAAAGGTCTGGCCAGCCTGATGTGTGATTGAAACCGTTGATAGGCCCGACAGAGAGAGCTAAGTTGGACAGCCAAAGTTCCCTTACATGGGCTAATGAAATCGTGCATACTTCTTTAAAGGTAAAATGCATTTTCTTGTCTTTATTCTTGTACGTGTATTTACCATATCTAATTCACTTTCTTTTGCAGATCAATCTTATAGGCACGGAGCTTATGAAGAAGGTTTCTAACACGGAACAGGAAGTGAAAGAATGGTGTGCTAAAGCAGACAACTGGAAGGAGAAATATGAAAGCTTAAGGCTCGACATGGAGGCCGTAGAAGAAGAAAAATGTACCTTGGAGAAGCAAGTGAGAGTCATGACGGCAGAGTTGGCCGTGGAGAAAGCATCTTCTGATCAGGCGGGCAAGGATAAAAATGTCCTTGAGTCCTCATTCGCGGAGCAGTTGTTGCGTGCCTCAGAAGAGATCAGGAATTTGAAGGCTTTGCTGGACCAAAAGGAGGAGTATTCAGGCGAGCTTGTGCAATCACTTACTTAGACCCAGGAGGATCTCCACAACTCTTTGGAAAAAGTTCAATTCCTGGAAAGGTCTCTCGCTCCTTTAAGGGTCTCCAAAGATGTTGTCGTGGCTGAGAGGGACGAACTAAGAGCTGAGGTTATGCTTTGGGAGAAATATTACGAAGCTCTTGAAGATAGGATAGCCGTTGATGTCAGTTGGGCGTATATGAACTCTCGCCTCGACACATTGATTGAAATGAGCCGAGAGGGTTTCGACCTTAATGCTGAAATTGCAAAAATCAAGGAAGCCATTGAGAAGGCTCAACAAGGTCATAATCTCTCTTCACCTGAAGGTGACGCTCCTGTTGTTCAAGTCTCCTCGTCCCAAGCTGCTCCTACTCCCTCTGCCAGTGACGTCAACCCCCCTTCAAAACGAGTCTAAGAAGTTGGTTCCCCTTTTTTTTTTGTCTCAATTGGTGGGTACCCCCAGTCCTATCGGGGGTAAATTTGGATCCTTTTAAGTCCCCAAATGACAACTTGGGGGCATCATAGTGTAAATATTTTAATACGGCTAAGTCTGGGTTAATACTCAGTTCACTTAGCCGTTAATATATTAATGCAAGTACGACTTTAATTTCTGTTGAGTTTTTGTTTCACTCTCTTAGTCTTTTGCATGCTTCATTTTCGAGGTTTCAGTTTTACCTCTGAGTTTTGCGCATAAATGCTTTAGGCTATCTGTACCTTTTAGTAGTAGGTACGATTTTATAAAAGAGGGCCCTTTTTTGATCGACACTTAATGAAGAAGACGTCTCAACTTCATAATGGTGTAAAAATGCAATAGAGAGATAGAAATTTTTCACATGTTTAACAATGTTTCTGAAGAAAGTTTTTATGCCAAACATTCATAACATTTTACATGTGTTTGATTATCGTCTAAAACTCATCTTGCAACTGTTTTCTTTTAACAGGTTTGATATACACTTGTATTTCGTAACTGTTTTCCTTATGTAACAGTTATTTTGAGTTAATACAAGGGAATAACTGTTTTTTCGTTTGTAACAGTTTTCATAAAGGTATGGGTTTTTACCCGTAACGGTTTTTGTTGACAACAATTTTTAATAAACACGAGGGTGATGCTTTTTCATTCATAACTGTTTTTTGTTTATAACAGGTTTTTGAATAAATGCAAGGATAGTGATCTTTCATCCGTAACTGTTTTTGATTGATAACAGTTTTCTGTATGAGTACAAAGATTTCTAACTGTTTTTAGTTACAACAGTTTTCTGAATGAGTACAAAGATGATGATCTTTATCCACAACTGTTTTTAGTTACAACAATTTTCTAAATAAGTACAAAGATGTGCATTTCTCCCTCGTAACTAATATTTTGCCTTTTAACCTGAACGTTTGCTTACATCTATGAACATTGTTCGAAGGTTTTTGAATCAGGATTTTGACTTTTTGAGTCTTTGGCTCTTTCGATTTTGCTCGTATCACTTGACTTGTTGGGTATATGGGTCTTCATGCTCGAGCTTTGACTTTTTGATAGTCTTCTTTGCTTCGTCTTTGCCTTCCATACTGTATAGTCCCCCAAGTGTTTGAGCTTTGAAGAATGAAATCTCGAGCACTTGACTAATCCTTCTTTGTGGTCCTTTTCCTGAAAAGGAAAAACACACGGGACTCGAAGGTATATATGTTTTAGATGATGACTGCTTAACCCTTTAAAACGTCCAGCAGAAAGTGTAACCCTAGACCGGGAATTCAGTTACTTCCTCGCGTCTTTGCAGGTCTAATATCATCATCTGGTGATGGGTTAGCTTCTTGCCTATCATCTAAAATGGTTAGTAAAATTTTAACTGTACAAATATGAAATCGAACGCAGTAAAATTTTAACTGTACAAATATAAAATTCCTTAGAAGTAATACTTCTTCAAATGGATGGCATTCCAACTTGTTGGTAAGATCCTGCCGTCCATAGCTTCTAGCTCATAGGCGCCTTTCCCAGCGATGCCTCGTACTTTGTAGGGTCCTTCCCAATTGGGGTTTAACTTCCCCGCACCAGTTTCTTTTGTTGATTGGAAGACTTTCTTGAGAACGAAGTCCCCAATTTTGAAGTATCTGAGGTGAGCTTTCCGGTTGTAATAACGCTCTATGATTTGCTTTTGAGCTGCCATACGTATTAGCGCGGCTTCTCTTCTATGCTCGAGCAAGTCCAGATTAGTTCTCAACTCGTCGATGTTTGTATCTTCCGTGATTGTTGTAAACCTTATGCTTGGTTCGCCAATTTCCACCGGTATTAGGGCTTCTGAGCCATAAACAAGCGCGAATGGAATTTCTCCCGTGGCAGTTTGTGAAGTTGTTTTGTAAGCTCATAGCACTGCCGGTAACTCATCAGGCCAATTTCCCTTGGCTTTATCTAACCTTTTATTTAGGTTTTTGATGATGACCTTATTCTTCGATTTAGCTTGCACATTAACCACGGGATGATAGGGTGTTGAAGTAATTCGTCTGATTTTCCAGCTTTCGAAGAATTCTGTGATTTGCGAGCCTATGAACTGCGGGACATTATCGCATACGATCTACTTCGGTATTCCAAATTGGCATATTATATTTCTCCATATGAATCTTTTTACTTCTTTTTCTCGCACCTGTTTAAAGGCTTCTGCCTCCACCCATTTCGTGAAATAGTCAGTTAACACGAGTAAGAACCGTACCTTTCCTTTAGCTACGGGAAGGAGTCCCACTATGTCCATCCCCCACTTCATGAACGACCATGGCGATATCACTGGGTGCAATAACTCTGCTGGTCTATGCATGTTGTTAGCAAATCGTTGGCATTTGTCGAATTTGGATACGAAGCCCTCAACTTCTTCTTCCATTTTAGGCCAATAGTACCTAGCTCTGATTAGGGTTTTGACCAAGGATCTTGCTCCTGCGTGATTTCCACAGTGTCCTTCGTGGACTTCCCTCATCACGAACTCCATTTGGTTAGGTCCGAGGCATTTTTCTAAACGACCTCCGAACATTTTGCGATATAAAGAATTGTGAATGAGGTAGTACCGCGCAACTTTTCGGCGAAGTGTTTGAGCCGCTTTTTTGTCTTCAGGTACAGTGCCATTCTGCAAAAAAATTAAAATTTTGTTTCCCAATCCCAGGTTAAATTGTTAAAAGTTACCTCATTGTTATCTTGATCTATTGCCGAATGGAACAAATGGACGACACTTGTTTTGTCTTTATTTGTTACTTCCGTAACTGCTGGGAGGTTAGCCAATGCATCCGCTTCTGCATTTTCCTCCCTAGGTATTTGTATTACCTTCCACATTTTGAATTTCCTTACAAGATCTCATGCCTTTTCTAGATACTGTTGCATCCGAGTCTCCCGAGCAATATAAGTCCCCTGCATCTGATATACTACCAGCTGAGAGTCACTTTTGATTACGATTTGCTCGATTGAGAGTTCTCGTGCCAGTTCCAGGCTTCCAGCCCTGCAATGACAGCTTCGTACTCCGCTTCATTGTTAGTTATAGGATAACATTTGATAGCGTGCCGCGTCTTTTCACTCGTGGGTGATATTAAGACTATACCTAAGCCGGCACCTTTTATATTAGAAGAACCATAAGTAAATAGGGTCCATAGACCCGGATTAGCACCGTTAAAGAGTTGTAACTCTTTTTCCAGTTCAGGGACAATGCTATTATTAAAATCAGCGACGAAATCAGCTAAAATTTGAGATTTTATTGCAGTCCTAGGCTGATACATTATGTCGTGCTCGCTTAATTCTATGGCCCATTTGTCTAACCTTCCTGATAATTCCTGTTTATGCAGAATATTTCTTAAAGGATATGAGGTCACAACAGTGATTGGATGACATTGAAAATATGGTCTTAATTTTCTAGACGCCATAATTAGAGCCAAGGCTAATTTTTCTAGATGTGGGTATCTAGTTTCAGCATCTAATAAAGTCTTGCTTACATAATAAATTGGAGATTGTTTACCTTTGTCTTCCCTTACCAGTACTGCACTTACGGCAATTTCTGCAACGGCAAGGTAGATATACAATCTCTCCCCTTCTTTTGGCTTTGATAGCAACGGGGTTTTTGATAGATAAGCCTTCAGATCTTTGGAGCCTGTTGACATTCTCCAGTCCATTCGAACTGATTTTGTTTCTTGAGAACTGAAAAGAATTTAAAGCTTTTCTCGGAAGACTTGGAAATAAATCTTCCTAAGGCTGCAATCCTGTCGGTTAGTCTTTGAACTTCCTTTTTGTTTGTAAGTATATCAGGTATTTCTTCAATAGATTTAATTTGAGCAGGATTTACCTCTATTCCTCTATTTGATACAAGGAAACCCAAAAATTTACCCGATTCTACACCAAAGGCGCATTTTTCTAGATTCAACTTCATATTATACCTGCTTAAAATTTCAAAGGTAACAGAGAGGTGCTGGAAATGGTCCTCCGCGTGTGTTGATTTTACTAGCATGTCATCAATGTAAACTTCCATCTTCTTCCCCAGATGTTCCTGTAACATCTTGGTCACTAGCCTTTGGTATGTGGCTCCAGCGTTTTTCAGGCCAAAAGGCATGGCCTTTTAACAATAAGTCCCCTGTTTGTAATAAAGGAAGTTTTTTCCTCGTCTGAGGGATCCATTTTAATCTGATTATAACCAGAGTACATATCTAGAAAGCTTAACAATTCATGACCCACAGTGGCATCAATCATTTGATATATATGAGGTAATGGAAATGAATCTTTGGGGCATGCTTTATTTAAATTAGTGTAATCTACGCATACTCTCCATTTACCATTCTTTTTAGGCACCACTACAGTGTTTTCTAACCAGTTAGGGTATGTTACCTCGTGTATTGAACCAATTTTCAAGAGTTTTTGTACCTCTTCGTCAATCACTTGGTTATTGAATGGTCCTTGCTTTCTTTTCTTCTGCTTAACAAGTATGAAGGATGGATCTTCATTTAGCTTATGAGTCATCACTTCTGGAGGTATATCTGTCATGTATGAATAGGACAATGCAAAGCAATCGACATTAGCTTTTAAATAATCAATTAACTTACCTCTTCGACTTGGGCTTAGCCTCGTGCCTATGTGAACTTTCTGTTCAGGCCTTTGTTCGAACAATGGAACAACTTTGAGTTCTTCCGTTGTTGTTTTGATGTGCTCATCTTCCTCTAGTTCCTGAATGACGTCAGGTATGGAATCCATGTGTATGTGGTTTGGTATTTCTTCTGTGGTGACTTGATTCACCTTCTCATGGCTATCTTCTTTCGTACCTGTTTCAGCAATAATATCTTCCGTACCTATTTGGATAGTAATTTCTTCCATACCTTTTTGGGAAACATCTTCTGTTTGGGAGATTTCCTTATATTTTGATTCTTCCACTTCTACTTTTTTGTTGTAGTGTACCATGAAATTTATATTTCTCGCGGTTTGTTGATTGCCTCTAATTTGTTGAATTCCCCATTCAGAAAGGAATTTAATTACCTTATGCAAGGTGGATGGTACTGCTTTCATGTCGTGGATCCATGGTCTTCCCATGATTACGTTATAAGCCATGTCCGTATCGATGACTTGGAACCTTGTATTTTTTATTACTCCCTCAGCATAAGTGCTAAGTTCAATTTCCCCTTTGGTTATAACCGTAGAGTTATCAAACCCTGATATGGCCCGTGCCTTCGGGATTACTTGATTCCCCAATAGCATTTCTTCCACGACTCTTAGCAAAATAATATTGACTGAACTACCTGGATCAATCAACACTCTTTTTACGTTAGTTTCATGAATAAGTAAGGATATTACCAGAGCATCGTTGTGGGGGAGCATTAATTCGTTGATTTCTGCATCATCAAAGGTTATATTGTCTGCTTCTAAATTTTCACGAATTCGCCTTCCGTGTGTAATTATGAACTTCGTGGCTACTTTGCAAGCCACTCCGTTTACTTCTTCACCTTCGTGTATCACGTTGACAGTTCTTTTTGGAGATGGAGGTTTTGGGGGTTCCTTACTGTTCTTCATGTATGCATGCTTTCCTTTTTCACTAAACAATTCTATTAAGCAGCCTTGTTTCAATAATTGTTCTATTTCACCTTGTAAAAATCTGCAATCTGCGGTTCTGTGTCCATGATCATTGTGGAATTCACACAAGAAATATGGGTTCCTTTTATATGGGTTGGACCTCATTTCTTTGGGCCATCGAACCTTATCACCCATATTTCTTAATACTGAAACTAGTTTGGAAGTACTTACATTGAAGGTGTGATCCCCAATTCGTACATTACCTCTAGTTCGTTCATCTCGATCCTTTCTGGATCTCGATGAGGATGAGCCCGCATCTCTGCTCGATGGTCTATATTCTGATCGAGTGTTTTCGAACTTGGGACGAGTTTCTCGTCCCGAAGGTCCCATATAAGGATCATACCTGTTTTTACCTGATCTCCTATCTGATTCGGAATGTCTGGAACTGATACGATCTTCGTCTTTTGAATGAGTGATGGAATCTTCTTCTATACGAAGCTTGGTGATGTACCTGTTATAGACATCATTCCATGTTGTAGCTGGAAATTCTCTCAAGCTTTCCTTGAGTCTTCTCGTGGCTTCTGAACTTTTGTCATTTAAGTTGCTTGCAAATGCCATGGCTGCCCAATTATCAGGCACCCTTGGTAGTAGCATTCTTTCTCGTTGAAACCTGTCTACAAATTCACGGAGTAGTTACGTGTCTCCTTGTTTTATTTTAAATATGTCCTTCATCCTTTTCTCCACTTTTTGCACACCAGAGTGTGCTTTTATGAAGGAATCTGCAAGCTCAGCAAAAGAATCAATAGAGTTTTCAGGGAGAACAGAATACCAGGTTAGTGCTCCTTTGGTAAGTGTTTCTCCAAACTTTTTGACCAAGACCGACTCAATTTCTTGTTTTGTCAAGTCGTTGCCCTTAACTCCGGTGGTAAAAGCAGTCACATGGTCGCGTGGGTCGGTTGTCCCATCATATTTAGGAACATCATACATTTTGAACTTCTTGAGAATAGGCAAGGGTGTTGCGCTTGGTTTCCAAGGTTGTTGAGAATATATATCAACGTCAATGCCTTTGATAACAGGTGGCACTCCAGGAATTTGTTCGATTCGATCCTTTTGTTCCTTCATCTGTTTCTGCAAGGTTAGTAATAAAGTTTTCAATTCAGAGCTATTAGACATACCTGGTCTCGTTTCGAGAGATTCATTAGGAGTATATCCCCTTCCTAAGTTTGCCAACCCTGATTGAGGGTTTTCCACAATGATGGTATTATTGGGGGGGTGGTGTTGATGGTGCAGGTGACGCAGTTGGTAATTCCCTCGCGAATTCTTGCAAAGCCTGGCTTACGTACTCTGCAATCATTTGCTTTACTTGATCTTGTTCTACTGTTTGATCATTACCATTATTATTGTTGTTGGATCTTTCTGGGGATTGCTCCCTTGAACCTCGAGGGATTCCTGCGGGTGATGGAGTTTTATCCCTTTGTTGGTTATTGTCGTTGGGGTTCGACATAGTTCAGAGGATATTGCTTGAAAAGTAAACAAAGATTATCAGATTGCCGGTAGCGGAACCAATTTGTTTAACCAAATAATTAGATCCTTTGACCAAAGCTATTTTTAGGATGAACGCGGGTTTCTGATAACCAAGGTAATAACGATAATTGCGAATAAATAAGTAAATAGAAAATAATGAGATGCACAAAAAGTAAAGTGTATTATATCGTAGTTCGAGTGTCCTCTACAAGTTATATTTTATTCCTTTATATAGGGAATTTCTTAATATAATGTCTACCTTTTACAATGATCGCACATTAATGACTAATTATGGCATTGATGTAACGTTACAAAGAATAACCGTAATTGTTGCGTGAAGGTTGTGTAACGTGTGGATCATTAATTGAAGATCTCTGAATCTACCCCTAGCTCTGTCCGGATTCATTCCACTGTGTCTCTTCCTTGTCTCAATCAGGTTGAGTTTCCCGTAGCTAATTAACCGTAGATATATTGCGTCGTGCCTCTTTGCCTCGTACCTCTTTATAGAGTCATGTCCAGCTGTCATGTTTTTATTGCTCCACATAATTGGCCGAGTCATCAAGAATTATTACACGTGTGAAGCTATTTTTACCAATACAGCCTCACACCAAGGGGATCCATGACTGGGCGTCCTTTAACAAGAGGTTCGGGCTTAAGCCCTGGACCGGTAAGTTGGATTTCAGATTTTTAACCATTTTGCCCGTGTTGTGGCTAGTTTCTTTCTTGTGCTTATGGGTACCCTTTGGTGTCAGGTCAGAGGGCTTCCAAGAAGGCGAAGGCTCCCATTCTTACATTTCGACAGGCGGTTGCCTCGGCCGGGATGCAGTTCGTGTTGGCCGAGTCTGTGCAGAACACCTTCCCTAGACTCCAGTGTTAAGCGAACCTGGTCATAAAATGGTCGTTCCATCTGCGGAGAACCCGTCCTTCCCAGTACTTCATTTGGTGGATGAATCTTCTCCCAGCTAGGAGAGGCGGCACCTTTGAAAAGGTGAAGAATAGAGGTCACGACCACACCTGAGTGGCTGATCATTCTAGATGCAGAGTCGGCATGGCCTCCCATTGCAAGGACTGTTCCCCCGCCCTAGGTCACCACAGAGGAGAGGTCGTTAGAGACGGTAGAGGCCGGTGCTAAAAGGGGACGATCTGGGGCAGCTGAGGTCGGTTCATCGTCTGCCGGTGAGAGAGGCAAAATGGTTGTTGTGAAGGATTATGGGTCTGGTTATGATATCGACCCTGGGGAAGTGCGGACTTTCGAGGAGAGGTTTACTCGAGTTGAAGTGAGGACCGAGGGGTCCACCCAGAATATTGTTATCCCCGTGGATTTAAACTTGTTGGTCAACTCAGAACGGGTGGTCCCAACTTTGTCCCCTTTGTGCACGAACTTCGAGAACAAGACGCTGAAGGACGCGGACCTGTCTCTTGTCATTTTCGGGATGGCCCTGCGAGTAAGTTCTTTTTAGAGTCTCACTTTATTTCCTTTACGTTATTTGTTTTTCCCGACCTCTCTTGGTTTGCTTATCAGACTCATTCTGGAGATCGAGAGTGCCCGTTAGAGGAGAATAGGGCGGCTATTTATAAGAGGATGGATTCAAAATACAGAGAGTACTATACCAAGCACTGGTCATCATACTTGGTGAGGACGGTCAATTCCAAACTCTATGGGACGAGCTGAAACAAAAGAACGAGGAGTTGAAAGAGAAGGATGATGAGCTGATGAGGGCCATTGGCAGGTGCAGTGAGTTCGAAAGGACGCTGAGGACTAAAGAGGATGAGCTCGATGTGAGTAAGGGGGTCATAGCCGAGTGTGTCGACCTCCACGCTTGGGTGACAGACTTACGGGCCGAGCTCGAGCAAAATGAAGTTGGAGCCAAAGGCTTGAGGGATGAGTTAGCTGCCATAGCTGCGGAGTTGGAGAGGGTTGAGAAAGCCAGAACGGCTACTATGGCGGAGGCGGAGGAGGCGGCACTAGCAGGTACCCTCCGCGTCTTCAAGTCCGAGCAGACTAGTGAAGCAGAGACATCTGCACTTAAAGAGGCGAGGCTTGAAGAGCGGATTGACAGTCTAGAAGTAGAGGTCTCGGATTTGAACGAGCAGATTGTCGTCCTTAAAGTCGTGCAGGCGCAACCGTCTACCTTCGATGCTTCCACTTATCCCAGTGTGTCACGGGATATGTATGAGAAGTGGGTTCATGCTGAGGCCCATCTTGACATATATAGGGCCTTAATGACGACCGGGAAAGCTTATAAGAAGGAATTCGAGGATGCCCGTGTTAGGGCACGTGCAACTCGTGATGTTTCTAGATACGACCCCGGTACGCCTGGCATGGATAATGGCGAAGATGACTTGGACGGGCTCGAGCCTGGTTCTTGGTATGACGATGAGTACTCCGACAGCGAGGGCGCCAGTGGCGATGGCGGGGCTGCAACCGGGTAGTATGCTCGCCTTTGAATTTTTGTTCTTTTCTTCTTGTCTTTTTTTTTCGCATGCACCTTTTTGGCCCTTGTAAGATGATTTTTTGGAATGATAATACTTTGGTTGTTTTCTCTTGAACATCTTGTTTTTTCCTTTTGAGTGTTTTTATTGATTGATTGCCTTGGTTGTGATTTCACTTCGGTTGACTGTAAGTTGAGCTGGTTTGAGGTCGCATGTGAGTCGATTCGAGCGAGGTCGAATGTAGACGTAAAAATAAATTCGAGCGAGCTCGAATGTAAGATGATTCGAGAGAGGTCGAATGTAGAATTTATAAATAAATTTGAACGGGGTCGAATGTAAGTCGATTCGAGAAAGGTCGAATTTAAAAAATTCGAACGAGGTTGACTATAAGTCGATTTGAGCGAGGTCGAACGTGGACTTCAAAAATAAATTCAAACGAGGTCGAATGTAAGTCGATTCGAGCGAGCTCAAATCTAGACTTTAAAATTAATTCGAACGGGGTCGAATGTACATTTCATGCGTTGGCATAATGTGTAAACTTGGTGGAGACATGTAGAAACATCATATGTTTGCATATACTTCTTTGTTTATACATTCATTGGAGAGGTTTACAAGTTTCTTCTTTGTTCGTACATACATTCGAGAAATCCCAGTCTATCTACTCCCTTCATTGGCCGACCTGGAGAAACTGTTGAGAGGTTGGGCGATGAATTGATACTTAAAGTTCGAGATTCCATATTCGTCGCCTCATTAAAAACCTCCTCGAGAAAACCAATTGGGACAAAACTCGGGTGAGGGAAAAAGAGTATGACTTGGAGGACGCCTTATTTTTAGAAGTTGAAGTATTTGAGGTGAATTGTTTGGTAGCAATTTTTCTTCCATTGTTTCTAGTTGGAACTACCCTTTGCTTACTACCGCTGTAATTTTGTTATGGGCCGTCCCAACTGGTCCCCAGTTTTCCTTCCCGTGGGTCTTTTATCGCATGTGTCTTGGCTTTGAGTACGTAATCTCCTACTTTGAGTGGTCTGACTTTGAATTTTTTGTTGCAATATCCTTCTGCTTGTTTTTTTTGGGCTACCAACCTTATGTAAGCCATGTCTTTTCGTTCTTCGGCTTCGTCGAGATCTTGCCTTCTGTTTTCATCGTTGCTTGGCCCGCTTTTATTTGAATATATTAGGCTCGGCTCCCCGACCTCAACCGGTATCATGGAATCAGTCCCATAGACTAGTAAGTATGGCGTTTCCCTTGTGCTCGTCCTTGGCACGGTGCAATAGGCCCATAGCACTTATGGTAGCACCTTCAGCCACAGTCCATTGGCATTTTCCAGTTTCTTCTTCATGATGTTCAATATCGTTTTGTTGGATAATTCAGCTTAGCCGATGGCGGCGGGATGGTATGGCATGGAGAGTATTCTTTTGATGTGCCGTGTCTCGAAGAATTCAGCGACTTTTTTCCCTGTGAATTGGGGTGCGTTGTCACAGTTGATTTACTTGGGAATGTCGAAACGACATACAATGTTCCTCCATATGAAGGCGATCACTTCTTGTTCGCGTATTTGACAGAATGCACCTGCTTCTACCCATTTAGAGAAATAGTCAGTAAAAACCAAAAGAAATCAGACATTACCTCGTCCTACGGGGAGCGGGCCAACGTATCCATCCCACATTTGATGAAGGGCCAAGGTGGCGTGTCTGAGTGGAGGTGTTCGCCCGCTTGATGGATCATGGGGGCGTAATTTTGGCATGGTTCACACCTTTTAACAAAATCAACTGCTTCCTTTTTCATCGTGGACCAGTAGTAGCCTGCTCTTATAAGACATCTGACTAGGGCTAGATTACGGGTATGGGCTCTGCAATGGCCCTCTTGGACCTCTTCTAGTACATGCCTTGTTTGGTTTGGTCCCAGGCATTTTTCTAGAGGGACACCATATGTTCTCTCATATAAGTCGTTGTTGATGATGCTACATCTGGTTGCTTGCATTCTAAGCTTTTTGGACTCCTTCTTGTCGTTCGGGAGCACGTCGTCCTGCATGTAGGCAATGATATGGTTGCCCCAATCCCAAGTTATATTAACGGTGCATACCTCAATTTGGTCGATTGTGGAGTGGAGGAGTGTGACGACGTTCTCCTTTCTGTTTACGCTTTTGGTAGCTTCCGCCAATTTGGAGAGGCCGTCTGCATTGATGTTTCGCACTCGAGGTGTCTGATCGAGCTGGGATTCATCAAACTGGGGTAGCACCTTGCAGATCTCTGCCTGATATTTTTGTAGCCTTTGTTACTTGATTTGAAAAGTCCCTGTGACTTGATTGACGACGAGTAATGAGTCACATCGGAGGACTACTCGTCGTTCTCTATATTTGAGGGTTAGTTTTAATCCTTCAATCAAGGCCTCATACTCGGCCTCATTGTTAAGTCATATCGGGGCACCATATGGACTGACATATTACTTTGCCTGTCGGGGCCTCAAATACGAGTCCTAGTTCAGATCCTAACGCGTTGGAGGCGCCATCGGTGTATAGAATCCATAGGTCGTGTACCTTGGGGGAAGTACCGGTGGCTTCCCTTTCGGCCTCATGCATTATTTTAGCGATGAAGTCGGTGATGAAGGCAGCGAGTACTTGCGACTTTATCGATGTTCGCGGCTGATAGGTTATATCGTGCTCGCTTACCTCGAGTTTGTGTAGGATAATCCTCAGGGGAAAAGTCGTGATCAATGAGATAGGGTGGACTTGAATATAAGGTCTACGCTTTCGTGAAACTAGGGTCAACTTTTCGAGGTGAGGGTACCTCGTTTCGGCGTCGACCAAGGTTCTGCTAATGTAGTAGATTGGAGATTGCGTACCTTTGCTTTCGCGGACCAGGACTGCGCTCGGACCCTGATAAAGCCGTTTGCGAGCAGTTTTTCCACCTCTTCGCGAACAACATCATTTATTGCGGCATTGAATTTTCTTCTGACCTAACATATGGGCGAGTAGAATGGGTCGACATTAAGCTTGTGTGTTGCTATTTCCTTTGGGATGCCTAGCATATCTGCATGGGAGAAGGAAAACAAGTCCGCCTTGTCAGTTAAAAATTTATGGAATTTACCTGGTTCTTGGAATTTGTGGCCAATATAAGCTTTTTTGTTGTGGTCGCTTTTATCAAGTTGAACGGGGTCGAGGTCTTCCACAGTTGATCTTGTGGCTTCCACGACGTCGGGGTCTTTGATGACATCTCTTTGTTCGTCATCGTCTGACCTCGACCTCTCTAATTGCTATGCCCATGTGCCTTTGTTTTTCAACTATTGGGTGTACGTTCAGTCTTGGGCAATGTGGTAGCCTTCCTGGGCTGTGCGTTCCTCATCGCGAATACTGAACACTCCCCACCGGGTGGGAAACTTGATGACCTGATATAGGTTGGACGCTATCGTCCTATGATGGCGTTGTACGTTGTGTCTTGATTCATGATCTGGAACGTTTCTCCAGGGTGATACCACCGGCTAGAATGGGCAGTGTGATCTCTCCGGAGGTTCGCTCAACTGCATTGTTAAAACATGTTAGTGTTATGCAGTGTGGTACTATCATATATTCGAGTCTCATTTGTGCAAGAACTCTAGGGTGGATAATACATGTGCCGCTTCCGTCATGTACCATAATACATTTTACATCGGTATCTGAAATTCGTAAAGTAGTAACAAGAGCATCATAATGAGGAAAGGTCAAACCGTGGGTATCCGACTCATCGAAGATGATACTTTCTTCGAGATCGTCATACTGTTCATGGGTGATCGACCGCTTCAACTTGTGGGTGGTTGATTGTTGCGTCGTCGCCTCCGCTGATAATCATCAGGATGGTGCTGGCTGGGGAGGATGGTTTCGGGGGGACTTGATACTGTCCTCACCCATGAGCGAAGTTCTCTCTTCCTCGATCGCTCATCAGTTCTCTTAAATGCCCTTGGTGGAGCATGCTTACTACCTCCTGTCTCAGGGCGATGTAGTCCTCGGTCTTGTGGCCCCGTTCCTGATGGTATTCATAGAGGGCGTTCAATTTTCTGGGGTTCGGGTCGGACTTCATATATTGTGGCCATTTCACCTTTGGGCCGAACTTCTCTAGGGTGTAGACAACTTCTGAAGGGGAGACACAAAAATTGTGAGCTGATAATAGTGGAGACATACCTCTTTCATTTTGGTGAGTCCCTGTCTGCGGCCTGGATGGGCCCTCTACATGGAGGGGAGGTGGTATGATGGCAATTCTGATGTACCTTTGATGTCTCTCGCGATTGAGGCGCGGACCCGTATGATCCCTTCTGTTATCGTTTCTGTGGTCCTTTATTGACTCCATATAGATCGACGTCAACCAGTGAGTTGGTTCGTTAAGGTCGTCTCTTCTGCTCTCACATCGGCATAATATGCATTGTGTATTTATTCCCAGGTGATGGGGGATACTTCATGATTCTGTTCAATAGTTACTTGGTCTCTCTCGAACCACTCCTGTTCAGCCCGTTTTGAAAAGATGTTACTGTCATTCCCTCCGATACGTTTGGAAAGGTCATTCTTACTCTGTTGAACCGGGCGAGTAAGTCCATGAGCCCTTCGTCGGGTGACTGTTTAATGGTGAATATGTCATTCACCCTGGCTTCTGCTTTATTGGCCCCAGCATGAGTAGTGATGAACTTGTCGGCCATCTCCTCAAATGTTTCTACGGAGCGCGCTAGCAGTTGTGAGTACCATGTCAGGGCTCCCCCGATTAGCGTTTTGCCGAACTTCTTCAGCAGTACCGACGAAACTTTTTCTTTAGCGAGTTCGTTGCTTTTCACTGCTGTGACATAGTGGACGATGTGATCTTCAGGGTCCGTTGTGCCATCATATATTTTGCAGTATGGAGGCATCTTGACTGTGTTGGGTATAGCATGTGGTGCAGCCTCATCTCTATACGGTTGTTCCAATAACCGGCTGACATCCCATTTTGGTAGAAGTTTTGGGGCGCCTGGTATCTTATCTACCCTTTCTTGGTGCTCCCTCAGTTGGTCGTAGAGTGCTTAATACTCGTTCTCCATCTCCTCCATTTTTCTTAGAATGGCAGCGAGGGCGTCATTACATGCATCATTAACAATGTGAGTGATACATGTTGGAGGAGGAGTGTGCTTCTCATTGGTTGTCGTTGCGATGTCGACTCGTACATAATTTCTACTCGCCCTTTGAGCTGGTTTGTCGAGTATACTGTTCAGTGTACTCGTTAGCCATGCCTCTAGTAGTTTTTTACTGTTGTTGGTGCTTCTTCCATCGTGGACATTGAGGCTCCTTTTCCATGAGAGGCGGTAACACTTCCATGAGGGAGGGATGATCCACTTCGCCTAGGTGAAGCGCTTGGCGTCACGTTCTCCTCCTTGTTTTCTCCGTTAACCTCATTGATGGTGTTTAGGAGGTTAGCAATGAGGCCTGCCACTTCCTTCAATCTTTCTTCTCCATTTCCTGCCATGTTAGGTTGTTAAAGTAGGAAAAAGAAAGTTCTGTATTTTTTTTGAAGATCTAAAACAACTATGACTTTGACTAGAAGATTCCCAGAGACGGTGCCAAATTGTTTGACCAAAAAGTATGGCACTTTTTGCTAAACTAGTTAAAATGATAAACAAGGTGATAGGAAAATCCTAGTCAAGAACAATAAATCTTAGATTTGGTCACGTGTCCTAACAGTAGCGTCCACTAGTGGTTAGAATCAATTATTAGATTATTAAATGAGACTTTTGAGAATGAATGTAGGGACAATAATGGGCAATAAATATGAAAAATGACAATAAATGTAAATAGGAAGAACGATTCACCCATATATTGAATGAAGTGGACGATTCTTCCTTCTGACAACCACATGTGGCAAATGAATATAAAAATGAAAAAAGTTTTCTCGGACCGGGTGGGTGAAAAGGCAGAGTAAACAATATAATCAATCACTGTTGAAAAGTAAGTTTTTTTGTATTCTCTCCCAAGAGTCAACTTCTTATAAGAGTTCTTATCCAAGTGAACCTCCCTCTTTTTGCTCCCTATATCTTACTATTTATATGAGATATTCCTAAAAAGCCCTAAAAAGTACAGCCAAGGGAATATTCGATTGAATATTCCTTTTAGTAATTTCAAGACTATTCTAGTTGTTGCTCATATGCTTCTCTATTCGACCTCGGCCTTAATGCCTTGCTCGGCGACTCCTCGCGCTTAGGCCCTGCTCGACCTCGGTCATAACTTCCACACCCGTTCATTCATAGTTTCTGAATTTTCTCAGTCGGATTTTGACCTATACACAATGGTTTGTTGGGATTTAAGCAGATTTAATTTTCGAAAAATATCAACATTAGTTAATTATAATTTTTGGTTGATTATTTTCATTTTTCTCATACATAATAGTAGTGGCTTCATAAGCTACCGGGCGAAGAGTATTTATTGCATCCTTATGAGCATTATTCTTTCCTGCGACAGATGGGACTGTTGCCTTCGGTTTTGGCTATACCCCATCTTAGGTTCCACGTGTCCATCTTTTGGGTGGCCTCGTAGCATAGCATACTTTACCCTATACAGATAGTCTCCCTACTTTCCGGTGACATAAATTTGTGTCACCGGTAAGCTGGTAGAAACACTCTTTTGGCGGGAATTACTATGATCCCCTCTGAAGGCTTCTGACGGTTGATTAGACGTACGTCTCTCCGCATTTAATGCCCGAACACGCGTCATCCCATGATTCAACACAACTTTTGCCATTATCGAGGTAAACATGGCCATGAATTTAGCCGCCAAAACTTTTACTTATACGCATCAACCTTCTTCCATAATACTGCATTATTTCCCAAACCTTCTAAAATCTTTCTTGATGTTAAAAAACCTTTCTTTAACTCACTTTCAAACAAGACAACTTTTCTTTCATCCAAATGGCTTCTTCATCGAAGAACTTAGCTCTTAAAAGGGCAAGAACAAAGTCGGGGATGCTTCTCCTTCAATGCTGGATTCCATCATTTCTAGAAGTCTTGTAACAACAAAATACTTAAAGATAAATTCCCTTCGGCTATCCCTCGCACATGGGTTGTTGGCATATATCATTCTTCCATCCGTCCTTCCAGTATTCCTGTTGTGAAGGAAGATAGTCGCTGCCATGATTTGGATATTGTTGCTCCTGATCTATCGGAGTGAGTGACCCTACCCAAGAAGGGTTTTACATATTTTTACATGTATCCCATTACTTTGTATGCGTTCTCGTTGAGTGGAGAGCTTGACTCCGTTATTGCGAATTCTGCCTCCGCTATTAGGTATGTTTGGCACAAGTAAGTCCTTCTATGCGGAGGACGATTGCTTGTCTCCAGTGTTTGTGCCAAGAGACGGGAGAGGAGCTATCTTAGGCTCATATGATGAATCTTTATTCCCTCAAAATCTTCAGCGGGGGAATGATAAGTTTCAGGAAACGTGGCTACCATGCTCTGTTATCTAGCATATATGATGATAATGACCGTGGGTGGATGGATCGGTTCGTTGTGGTTGCCACCAACGACATTATTCCAGCAATGGGTTCATCCTTTCCAAAAGCATGGAATCGCACTTGTAAATGCCTTGTTTAATATTTCTTTTATTAGGAATTCTTCTATATCCGTATTGCTCCTCCTTCTTTCGCCTATTATAGAAACTCGATGGGTCCCACCAATGGTTGAAGGCTTGGACTAGTGGGTCTAGAAGATCTTGTATGCAGTACGCTAAAACCTGCACGTGGAAGAATTGACCCTTAAATACGGGAGGAAGGCCAAAAACTATGGTAACTCAGACTCACTTTGTTTCAATTTTTTATGTGAAGAAATAGATTAATCCTTTCTATTTTTCTCTGAAATCATGTCTACCCGCGGGCTCTGTTGCTGTTTTCGAGGAGGACATTTTGGTTCATCCTACTGACCTAGCGAGGCTTCTTCAGGAGGTTCTTACTTGAACAGGTGTCTCCAGTCCTGCTTCGGGCACAAGTGTTTCTTTATAGAGGCCTCGACCGGAGGACAAACAACCAAAAATAGGACGCTCCTCCGCGGGCGAGGAGAAGAATAAGAGGGCGAACATTGTTGACCCCGAGTCGTCTACGGTAGGTGTTGTGACTAGGCTATTTTTCGGTTCGGCATAGACACTATGATGATCGACGATGATGGAGAAGCTAGTGATGGGGGATCTTCTCATCATAGAAGGCGACGATCCTCATCAACTCAACAGAATGCTCAACATGTCGCGTTAGTTACACCATATGAGAACGATGTCTCGGCGCTCAATGGGGAATACGATATGGTAGAAAATTCAAACCCCCGCTTCGGTGTCCCAATCGTCGCGCCTGATAGTTTGGGGCTGAGTATCAGGTTCCTTCCATCCTCGGTTGACGAGCAACCAACAACCAGCATTGTGTTTGCTGCAACTTCTTCTCTCTCTTCAACTCCATTAGCTTCATCTCCATCTTCACCAACACCAATAACTGCAACATCATCTCCACCAATCGCACCTGACCAAGAAGAAGGTATTCCTCTTTCCAGTCCCCAATTCATGGGAATTTGGGGCAAACTTATGCTGCCCTTTCTAGAGATCCACAAAGGAGAAGGAATGTTACACTTTCGGTCTCTACTAGATGCAACTTGCTATCCCTCCGACGAAGCTTACTAATTTTCTAAAGCCTATGGCTTCAGTGAAAGATTAGGAAAAGATTCAGGCACTCTCGGGAGAGTGTTTGTTGAACAACGCCATGCACAACGCCGCAACGGTATATTCCTTTCTTCATTTGTTGTTTCTTCTATTTTTTCCTAAACATATCTAGAGTTTTGACTTTCTTGTTTTGTAGGCCAAGTTCCTTGCTTCCGAGGGTCATCAGAGGTTGATTCATAAGAAGGAAGAAATTACCTCCGCGTGGGATCAACTTTTGGCAGAGCATGAGCAAAGTGTTGTTCGCCTATCAGAATTAGAAGCCAAAGCCACTGAGGCCGCTAGATTGGAGGCTCGTTTCCAACAAAGAGAGCAAGAAGTAGAGACTCTTAGGCCTCATTTGTTTGCACTTAACGGAGGTCTGAATCTTAATCATTCAGATCTTAGACATTAAGTGCGTTTGTTTTTAAAGTCTGAATCTTAATCATTAAGTGTGTTTATTTTTTCTTACTTCACAACCACTTAATGGGTCTGAATAGGTCTGTATGATTAAGATCTATAACAGAGACTTAATTTCATTAAGATGCTATCACATATTCATTGTTAACTGCCGCCACCGCCTGCCATTATCAACTACCACCATGCCACCACCACCACCATACCCAACCACCATTACCACCCCCAACACCACCACATCCACCACCACCACGACACCACCATCATCAATCATAGCCGCCACCATTATCGACCATCACCATACATTATCCCCACCACTTCGACCATCATATATCATTCTCACCCAAAATCAATATTCATCCACCTCAACTACCACAACTGACCACCCCATCACCATCAACAACCACAACCGACACTGCCATTATTATAACCTACCACCCACCCACCACCTTTCTCAATCACAACTACTACCACCACCCACAATTATCAACTATCACCAACCACCACCACCATCCTCAATCATAATCTCCACCACTACCAATCACTACTAATTACTAGCATGAACCACCATCGTCAATCAAAACTACCACCAACCACCATCTCAAGTCGACATTCACCCGTTAGCCATCACCATTAACAACTATCATATTTTAAAAAATTATATATTTTATTGATAGAATATTAGATTAGTTAGTATTTCATTTGAATTTTATGTTTATTAATTTTCAAATAAAGATAAATTTTATACATTCAGATGTTAAAAATCAAACAGTCTTAATTATTTATATTCAGATCTTAATACACATCTTCATATATTCAGATACGTATTCAGATTTAGATGTCTTAATCTTAATACACATCTTGATATTCATATGTGTATTCAGCTTCAGACATCTTAATCTTAAAAAAACAAATGAAGCCTTAGTCTAGAGATTTCCTCGTTGAGGGTTCATTTTGAAGAGGCTAATGCCAAATGGATTGAAGTTCATAATGTCGTTCTTGTTGTATATGATCGTGAGGTTGCCTACACTGAAAGATTGAATAATCTAGAAGCAGCCTTGTACTCCAAAACTGAAGAGCTTGTTGTTGTGGGGGCGAAACATGCCCAACTAGAGGAGAAGTAAAGGAAAAATATCGAGCATATGTTACACCTCATGTTTTAGTACGTGAAAGTACGCCATAAGTAAATTGATGGAAGCTCGAAAATGAGAGGTTACATCCCGCATTTTCGTATGTTAAAATTTTGTCGTAAGTTAATCAACGTAAGTTCGGGAATGAGATTATTTTGAGATTATACGCATTATGATATTTCAAACAAGGTGAGAGGGTAAGCAAATCGAAGAAAATGAATTTCGTCGAAGTTGACAATTTGAGATAATTCTTATGTGGATAATTGGGTAATTGGTGATTTTAATGGAAGATTAACTAATTAATTAGTTTATTTAGATAAGGTTGATTAATCTCCTCAACGTGGCAGCATGTGTGAAGTTAATCAAGCCTAAATGTGACTAAGGATGTTATGTTATAAGGTGGCATTAAGAGATTCTTCTTGTGGCTTAGTCATTATTCAAGTGGGGCCCACAAACCCACAAATATAAGAGGCCTTCTTACTTATTAAGAGATGATTTTATGCTAGCCTCTATTTAATTCACAAATGAAGATACTTACATCTTCTAAGTGAAGGGTCTTCAACAAGAATTTTCATACGAAATTATACTGTGTAATAGCAATGGGATTTGCAATTCTAAGGGACCACAGTAAAAGCTTTCTCAAGAATTCATACAGATCTTTTCCTACTCCGATCTTGCCGTCACATGTTTTGTCACGATTGTCGTATGTTAGAGGGATTATCAAGCGAACCGGTTCAGGTATGTTAAGGCTATCCCTTCTTTCCTTTTGGCATGATACATACGATACAAACGAAACGAGCAAATGCACAATTTCCATAAATGACTCTATTCATAGAAATACTAGAGATTCCTATGTTCTTGATTCTCCATGTGTCATATTATTCAATCATTTGTTCATGGGTCTCAGAAAATACGTAAGTTGATAAAGTTTATTTCATGATATTAATCAAAGGAATAATGGTCTTATGACATTGCGAAATATTTCATTGACGTACTTCACATGCATTACATTCATTTATACATGTACATTGACCCATGACCAGGTGGAATTATATACGCATATATATGTATGTATATATATGTATATGGGATATGGGAAAAGGTTACGACGTTATATACGCACCACCACCTGATCAGCTGGTATACGTTGATGATTTGCCCACACTAGCCGAGATGATATGATGGGATGCCCTCGGAGGCTTGATGATGTTATGAACGCATACACCCATGCATGGTATGACATTTATACGCATATTCATGACATTATAATATTAAATGATTCACAGAGTTATTCAGACTTACATGTTGAGTCTTTTACTCCATGTTCTTTCATATCTATTATTTACTGATTTTCATTCCTTACATACGCGTACATTATTTGTACTGACGTCCCTTTGCCTGGGGACGCTGCGTTTCATGCTCGCAGGTCACGATAGACGCTGCGTCCATGGTTGGTTCGGGTTGAAATCGGAACACTTATCTCCTTAATATTGGCTTAAAAGGGTTGAGTTTGACTTCGGTCAACACTTGTAGTAAAACGACCTCAAAACTAGGATTTGATGGTCCCAATAAGTTCTTATACTCATTTTTAAATTGGATGTATGTTTGGATCGGGTTTCGGATGAACCGGGAGCATTTCGATATTTAGTATTGAAATTTGGCGCATTTGAGATTTTCAAGTTCTTTAAATTTTGTTTGAAGTAGGCATTGGTGTTATCGAGGTTTGTTTGGGATTCTGAGCCTGGAAATAGTTCTGTATGGTGATTTAAGACTTGCACGCAAAAATTGGTGACATTCCGAGTATTTAAGTATGATTTGGCGCGTTAAAAGCAAGTTGAAAACTTGAAGTTCATAATTTGATTCAATTTGGTTTTGGGGTGAGACTTGCGCGCGAGCCAAATGACGTAGGTGCACAAGAGTACTTCGCGCCACAACCATCTCCTTTTTATAGGTTCTACGGACCGATGCCTGCTGCTTCATCTGGATTCTTGGTTTCGTTGTTATTTTACGAGTTTTGAAAGTTCGAGCAGCTCTGTATTATGTTTATGGACTTGTTGGTGCAGTTGGACAGGGTTTAGGCTCGGGTGCGTTTCGGACCGCCACGAGGTAAGTCCAAAACTGCTAGTGTGCTGGTTCTGGTTTCCTTCTTCGCAAACGTGGAAGGACCTTCGCGTTCCCGATGAAGGATTTGGGGGACTAGACTTTTTGCTCTTGGCGTTCGCGAAGACGAGTCTGCGTTCGCGAAGATTTAGGACATGTGACCTTCGCGTTCGCGATCGCCTTGTCGCGTCCGCGTATAAGGAGTTTCGGCCAAGGAGTCTGTGGGTCATTGATCTTCGACTTCATGAAGGGCTAATCGCGTTCGTGATGCGTGGGCTGGCCTAGCCTTTGCGATTGCGAGGACCCTGACGCTTTCGCGAAGAAGGGGTAGTTGGGCAAAGACTTTAATAAAGTTAGGATTTTGGCTATTTTGTTCATTTCTCTCTTTTGTTGGACGACTTTAGGGCTTTTTGGAGAGGGGTTTTCACCTAGCTATTGAACGTAAGTATGTCACGACCCAAACCAATGGGCCGCGACGGGCACCTTACTCAACCGAGTACCAGTGTAATGTATCTTGCGTATCATGCTATCATAGGTAAATGAAACAGAAAGGTTGTTGCGAGATAACTAGAATAAAGCATGAGAGGATACTCGACATTGGATGACCCAACATATTATACCGACTTATACATATGACGTATGGGCCTATAAGGCCGGCATGATCCTTTATATACTCAAAACATAGGCCGACAAGGCCATACATTCTTTCATATACATGACATCTGTCTACAAGAGTAAGAAGAAAGAGTGACATTCCTAAATACCCTATAGCCTCCTGCTTATAAGTGCGTTGCACAACACACTCATAAACAAGACTCTACTAAACACAGTTAGTAGACTCCCTAAGACGAAACTGATCTAATACCGCTTTTGTCACGACCCAAACCATTGGGTCGCGACGAGCACCCCATACTTTACTCAACTGAGTACTAACGTAATGTATCTTTCGTATCATACTATCATAGGTAAATGAAACGGAAAGGCTGCTGAGAGATAACTAGAATAAAGCATGAGGGGATACTCGACATTGGATGACCCAACATATTATACCGACTTATACATATGACGTACGGGCTTATAAGGCCGACATGATCCTTTATATACTCAAACCATAGGCCAAAAAGGCCATACAATCTTTCATATACATGACATATTTCTACAAGCCTCTAAGAGTACATAATATCATAAAGGTCGGGATTCCGCTTGTCCATTAGCTATGGGATGATATGGTGTTGAAGCGATCCGTTTAATTTTCCAACTCTCGAAGAATTCTGTGATTTGTGAACCTATGAACTGTGGGCCATTATCACACACGATCTCCTTTGGAATCCCGAATCGGCATATTATATTTCGCCATAAGAAACGTTTAACCTCTTTTTCCCGCACCTGTTTGAATGTTTCTGCTTCTACCCATTTCGTGAAATAATCAGTAAGTACAAGCAGGAACCGTACCTGACCTTTGGTTGGGGGAAGAGGTCCCACTATGTACATTCCCCATTTCATGAAGGGCCACAGTGATATGATAGAGTGCAACAATTTTGCTGGTATGTGCATATTATTGGCGAACCGTTGGCATTTGTCACATTTCGAGATGAAATTTTCCGCGTCTTCTTCCATATTAGGCCAATAATACCCTGCTCTGATTAGGGTTTTTACCATCGATCTTGAACCTGCGTGATTTCCACAATGTCCTTCATGGACTTCTCTTATCACGAATTTCGTCTGATTAGGTCCGAGGCAATTAGCTAGGGGTCCTCCAAACATTTTGCGGTACAAGGTGCCGTGAACTAGACAATATCTTGCTATTTTGCGGCGGAGCGCTTGAGATGTTTTTTGTCTTCAGGCACGGTACCATTCTGCAAAAAGTTAAGAATTTCGTTTCTCCAGTCCCAAGTTAAATTATTGAAAGATACCTCATTCTTGTTTTGGTCAGTTTTTGAATGGAGTGTTGTCTTTATTGGTTACTTCCGTAACTGCTGCGAGGTTTGCCAACGCATCTGCCTAAGCATTTTCCTCTCTAGGTATTTGTATCACTTTCCACATTTTGAACTGTCTCACAAGTTCACGTTCCTTTTCTAAGTATTGCTGCATTCGAGTTTCTCGAGCGGTGTAAGTCCCCTGCATCTGGTTTACCACCAATTGTGAATCGTTGTTGATCTCGATTTTCTCAATTAACAGCTCTCGTGCCAATTCTAAACCTGCAATAACAGCCTCTTACTCTGCTTAGTTGTTAGTTATTGGATAACATTTAATAGCTTGCCGTATCTTTTCACCTGTGGGTGATATTAGTACTATGCCTAACCCTGCTCCTTTTATATTAGAAGAGCTATCTGTAAATAGGGTCCACTGACCTGAGTTCACACCATTGAAGAGTTGTAATTCCTTTTCTACTTCAGGGGTAATATTATTGCTAAAGTCAGCTACAAAGTCGGCCAGTATTTGTGACTTAACTGCAGTTCTAGGTTGATATGTTATATCATGCTCACTCAATTCTATGGCCCACTTGGCTAATCTTCCTGACAGTTCTTGTTTATGTAAAATATTCCTCAAAGGATATGAAGTCACGACAGTGATTGGATGACATTGAAAATAAGGACGTAGTTTTCTTGATGCCATTATCAATGCTAAAGCTAATTTTTCTAGATGTGGATATCTAGTCTCGGCATCTAATAAAGTTTTTCTTACATAATAAATAAGAGATTGCTTACCTTTTTCCTTTCTTACCAGTACTGCACTTACGGCTACTTCTGAAACAGCCAGGTTGATGTATAATCTTTCTCCTTCTTTTGGCTTTGATAGTAACAGTGGTTTTGACAAATAAGCCTTCAAGTCTTTTAAATCCTGTTGACATTATTCAGTCCATTCGAACTGATTTTTCTTTTTAAGAACTGAAAAGAATTTAAAACTTTTCTTGGAAGATCTAGAAATAAATCTTCCTAGAGCTTCTATTCTTCCCGTTAATCGTTGAACTACTTTTTTATTTTTCAAAATTTCTGGTATTTCTTCTATAGCTTTTATTTGAGCTGGATTTACCTCTATTCCTCTATTAGATACAAGGAATCCCAGAAACTTACCAGATTGTACTCCGAAGGCACATTTTTCCGGGTTGAGCTTCATATTATACCTGCGTAAGATATCAAAAGTAGTAGAGAGATGTTGAAGATGATCTTCTGCTTGTGTTGATTTTACAAGCATATCATCGATGTAAACCTCCATTTTTTGCCTAAATGTTCTTGAAACATTTTGTCACTAATCTTTGATAAGTGGCACCTGCATTCTTTAATCCAAAATGCATAACCTTATAACAATAAGTCCCCCGGTTAGTAATGAATGAAGTATTTTCTTCATCCAAGGGCTCCATTTTAATCTGGTTATAACCAGAATATGCATTTAAAAAGGTTAACAATTCATGACCCGCGGTTGCATCGATCATTTGATCTATATGTGGCAAGGAAAATGAATCTTTAGGAGATGCTTTATTTAAATCAGTATAGTCTACACATACCCGCCATTTGCCGTTCTTTTTCGGTACCACCACTGTGTTGGCTAACCAGTCAGGATACTTTACCTCTCGTATCGAACCTATATTCAAAAGCTTTTGGATTCTTCATCAATCACTTGATTTTTGAAAGGTCCTTGCTTTCGTTTCTTTTGTTTGACATGTACGAATGACGGATCTTCGTTTAGTTTGAGGGTCATCACCTCTGGTGGGATACCTGTCATATCTGAATGGGACCATGCAAAACAATCCTCATTAGCTTTTAAATAATTGACTAACATACCTTTTTGTTCAGGTGTTAATCTTTCCAGCAGTTTTATGCCGATGTAGAGTTTCCTTTCGGGATTTTGTTCAGAGATGGGAACAGTCTCGAGTTCTTCAGCAGTTATTTTGATATGTTCTTCTTCTTCTGGCTCACGAATGAAATCCGGTCTGGAGTTTACATCCGCATGTTCTGGCTCATCCTTGATGATTACAGGATTTGTTTCATCGTTACCTTCTTCCGTACCTATTTGAATATCCATTTCTTTTGTACGTAGTTGATCAGAGGTTTGTTCCATACATGTTTGTTGATGAGCCTCTGTTTGAGAATTCGATGTTTCTCCCGTGTCTTTTTTGTTGTTAAGAGCTATCGAATTGATATTTTTCAAGGTTTTCTGATCACCCCTAATTTTCCTTATTCCCCATTTTGAAGGGAATTTTATCACCTGATGTAGAGTGGATGGGACCGCTTTCATATCGTGAATCCATGGTCTTCCCAGAATAACATTGTAAGCCATTTCCGTATTAATTACTTGGAATTTTGCACTTTTGACGATTCCTTCAGCGTAAGTATTGAGTTCGATTTCTCCTTTAGTTATTACTGTTGAATTATCGAACCCAGATATAGCTCAAACCTTCGGAATCATTTCATTTTCTACTAGCATTTCTTCCACGACTTTTATCAAAATAATATTGACTGAACTGCCTGGATCAATCAATACTCTTTTAACATTAGTGTCATGAATAAGTAAGGATATTACCAGTGCATCATTATGTGGAAGTATTAATCCACCAAAATCTGCGTCATTATCGATTCCCTTTATAATAGGCGGAACACCAGGGATTTGCTCGATGCGATCGTTCTGTTCTTTCATATGTTTCTGCATGGTTAGTAATAAATTTTGTAACTCAGAATTATTAGTCGTACCTGATCTTGTTTCTAAAGATTCATTTGGAGTGTCTCCCCTGGCTGAGTTTATTAACCCAGATTGAGGATTTTCCGCTACGATTGTATTATTTTGAGGCTGTACTGGTGGTACTGGTGGTGCTTGTGGCAACCCTCTTGCAAAGTCTTGCAAAGCTTGTCCCACATAATCAACAATCATTTGTTTTATTCGATCATGTTCTACTGTTTGATCATCATTGTTATGATGATTATTAGATCTAACTGGAAATGATTCCCTTGAAGCACGCGGGGTTCCTCGAGGAGATGGAACTGGGGTTCCATTTCTTTGTTGGTTGTTGTCGTCATTGTTGTTGGCGTTGTTTTTGTTGTTGTTGTCGTTGTTGGAATTCGACATGATTTAAAGGATATCAGTTGGTATATGCACTATGATTATCATATTCCCGGTAACGGAACCAATTTGTTTAACCAAAGAATAAGATTCCTTGACCAAAGTTATTTTAAGATAAACTCGGGTTACTGATAATTGAATGAATAAAATAACGAATAAAGAAACAGTAAATTGATAGCAATATAGAGCGAAATAAGTAAAGTAGTTTGTATTCGAGAATTCAGATGATCTTGTTTGTTATATTTCTTCCCTTTTATAGAGGAATTTTCCTAGTACAACGTTTTGATTCCTGTAATGATTGCTCAATAATGACTAATTATTGCATTAATGAGGCGTTACAAAGGTGAATCGTAACTGTTATTTTAGGAATTCCGTAACGTGTTAGTCATTAACCGTTGATTCTCGAATCCTATCCGTGGCTTCGTTTGGGTGCTCTATGACCGCATCTCTTCTTCTTCATTAGGTTTCCCGTGGCTGATACACTCGTGGTTAATGAATCAAGTCCGTGCCTGTTGAGTTAATCTCGTACCTGCCTGTTGCTTTGTCTAGATTCATTTTGACCGTGTCTCTTCTTCCTCGATAATCTTCTCGTGGCTATTATATTAAAAATATGCTGACCGTATCTCTTTTATCTCGTGCCTCCGTGTATCTTTACCTCCACATGTGCTGTTTTCTTTGGTCCACATAGTTGGCTGAGTCATCCAGATTTTGCCTACGTTTAAAGCTATTTGTTTTACCAATACATCAGCCAACTATGTGGACCAAAGAAAACAACACATGTGGAGGTAAAGATACACGGAGGCACGGGATAAAAGAGATACGATCAGCATATTTTTTAATATAACAGCCACAAGAAGATTATCGAGGAAGAAGAGACACGATCGAAATGAATCTAGACAAAGCAACAGGCAGGTACGAGATTAACTCAACAGGCACGGAATCGATTCATCAACCACGAGTGTATCAGCCACGGGAAACCTAATGAAGAAGAAGAGATGTGGTCATAGAGCACCCAAACAAAGCCACAGATAAGATTCGAGAATCAACAGTTAATGACTCATACGTTACGTAATTCCTAAAAAAACAGTTACGATTCACCTTTGTAACGCCTCATTAATGCAATAATTAGTCATTAATGAGCAATCATTACAGGAATCAAAACGTTGTACTAGGAAAATCCCTCTATAAAAGGGAAGAAATGTAACAAACAGGATCATCTGAATTCTCGAATACAAACTACTTTACTTCTTGCACTCTATATTGCTATCAATTTACTGTTTCTTTATTCGTTATTTTATTCATTCGATTATCAGTAACCCGAGTTTATCTTAAAATAGCTTTGGTCAAGGAATCTTATTCTTTGGTTAAACAATCATCTCGACCAATGTGGGCAAATCATCAACGTATACCAGCGGATCAGGTAGTGGTGCGTGTATAATGCCATAACCTTTCCTCATATCCCATATATATAGATATACACATATATAACGCCATCTGGTCATGGGCCAATGTACATGTTTAAATGAATGCAATGCATGAGAAGTACGTCAATAAAATCTCTTGGAACGTCATAAGACTATTATGCCTTTGATTAATGTCATGAAATAAACTTTATCAACTTACATATTTTTTCAGACCCATGAACATGTGATAGAATAATAAGGTATATGGGTAATCAAGAACATAGGAACCTCTAGTATTTCGATGAATAGAGTCATTTATGGAAGTTGTGCATTTGCTCGTTTCGTTTGTGTCGTATGGGTCATGACAAAAAGAAAGAAGGGATAGCTTAACATACCTGAACCGATTCTCTTGACAATCCCTCTAACACACGTTAATTACGACAAAACACGTAACGGCGGATCGAAGTAAGAGATAATCCGTATGATATTCTTGAGAAAGATTGCACTGTACTCCATTAGAATCGCAAAATCCCGTTTCTATTATTCTAAGAATTCTCGTAGTATAATATTTGGATAAATTTTGCTAAAGCCTTGTTTGACATTGTAGAGATTCAAAATGAGGTCTCTTTAATCTTTCGGGTGTGGGCCCCACCTAGGATGACTAAGCCAAGGAATTCCCTAAATTTTTTCACCTAGCCTCGTAACTTACTTAGTCACATTATTCTTGATTAAGCTTCGTGCTTGTTGCCACGTTGAGGGGGTGTCCCCCTTCAGCTTTATCCACAAAATTCAATTTACAAGTTAATCTCCAACTTAAAAATCCATAATTACCCAATTATCCACACAATTAAGAATTATCTCAAATTACTTAATATTACTCACTTTAAACAAACCTTATACACCTTACTATTATGGTCAGGTGGTACATTGTAGGGCACTAGTCCATAAATACAGGGTATTATATCTTGGACCGTATTTTATCTCAAAATGTCAAACTTCGATAAAACTCATTTTCTTCGATTCACTTACCCTCTTACATTCACAAACTTATTTGAAATATCACAATACTTATAACCTCAAAAATAATCTCATTCCCAAGCTTATGTTGATTAACTTAGGACGAAACTTTAACGTTGGAAATTCGGGATGTAACATCTCATTTCCGATCTTATATCAATTTACTTATGGCGTACTTCCACGTACGAATAACAAAGTAATTCCTATCCAATACAAGTTTAATACATAAATTATGGGTAGACTTTAACATGTAAAGTTGTGAAAATTATGGGTTTAGTTGAAAAAACTAGGTTTTGATAAAATGGATTTTAACCACAAAAATGCTTATTAAATTGGATGAAAATTTTAAATTTGGGTTCGTGAGGTTATGGGTAACATTTATCTTCGAAAATTTCGTGGATCCGGGCACGTGGGCCCAGTGGTGAATTTTAGGAATCTTTCAGTTTGGGTTGGGTAATTACTCTCATAGTTAAATTAAGAACTTGTGAGTGTATTTTGATTAATTTGTGTAATATTTGGCTAGTTTCAGGTTGTTTGGCACCAAGTTGAGGATTTAGAGCGGATTTGTGTACTGGAAGTGAGCTTGAGAATGAGATAAGTCTCTTGCCTAACCTTGTAAGAGGGAACTCATCCCCTTAGGTGTATCTTGTTGTGTAGTACTTGTGTGGGGAGCTACGTACGCACTAGGTGACGAGAATCCGTGCGTAGATATATTTCATGAAATGTCCGGGTAGTCTTAGATCAACATCATGCTTTAATTGTATTGTTATGTTTGTTATGCATATTAATTATCTTAAATACAATTGAGACTAGGGATATTAAAGTTGCAAATTTCCAATTTAGATTTCTTATTTTTGGGAAGAATTGAGAAATACATAATAACTCTGAGAAATCCATGACTACTTGCGTCGTGAGTACTTCCGCGAGCTAAGTAAACTTCTCTACTTTCATGGGACCGGGTCGTTCGCCTCGGCAGTATAATAGATGCATCTATGGTTCGTGTCATTCGACCCTCGGCAATACACACAATATTTAGGATCGGACAGTACGACCTTGGCATAAATCGTGTGTGAAAATACTCAGTACCCGATTACACTTGATATTATGTTATGGCTTGAGAGGTATAATTTATTTAATGACCGAAAGTGATTTGGAACTAGTATGTGTTAGATGGAGATTTTGGAATTTATTATCAGTGAAAAAACATTTATTCATTGCTTGCTATTGTGTTATTATTATTATTTCCATATTCCATGCATGTTTTGAATTTCTGCATTTTATTATTGGCCCATAGTAAGTGTCAATGTAGACCCCTTGTCACTACTTCTTTGAGGTAATACTGGATACTTACTAGGTACATGTTGTTTATGTACTCAAACTACACTGCTGCACTAATCGTGCAGTATCTGAGGCAGGTGCATCTGGCAGTCATCTCGGCGCGCACCCTCATTCCCTGAGGCCTAGTGGTGAGCTACTTTCTGAGTCCGTTCTGCAGCACCCGGAGTCTGTCTTTTGTATTTATTTTCTGTCTACTCTACTTCAGACAGTAGCTTAGTGTTTTGTATATTCTAGTAGTCAAACACATGCTAGTAGACTATATGGTTTTAGATGAATTTGCTCTCTCATTCGCTTTAGATTTTCTTTATTTAATTTTCTACTCCTTAATTACTTAATGAAAGAAATTGAACTACTTGGAAATTTATTTAAAAGAACAATTATATGGTTGTTTAACCGTAAATTTGCATAGCGGCAGTGTTGGGCGCCATCACGCCCTACAGGAAAAATTGGGTCGTGACAAGATAGTATCAGAGCACTAGGTTCACGTAGGTCTCACAAGCTATGTCCTATGGGCACGCCTAATAGAGTCTTTGCGGATCAGTGCAGAGACGCCAGTACTAATCTTCGGGAGGCTATAAGGTGTTAGGAAACTAACCTTTCTTCATCTTCTATTGTGCAAATGATGTATCTTTCTCTTATTTTCTCACATATGGTGAGAACTCGAGCGGAAGATGTACCCGACCATGAAGGAGTTGCTTCCCCTATTGCTAGAGGCCAAGGGAGGGCTCCAGCTCGTGGTAGAGGACGAGGGCATCCTAGAGTTGCTCCAGTTATGCCATTGTGGGTCCATTTGAGGATCCTCTTATTAAGGAGCAGGGAGAGGTGCCTGCAGCAAAGCAAGCTGGCCCTAGTGGATTTCATGTCCGCGCCAGGATTCTAGGAGGTCATGGGCCATGTGGTTCATGGATTTTATGACTCATGTTGGTTTATTTCTAGCAGACCCAGCCACATCTCAGGTGGGAGGGGGAGACCCCTACCGCTCAGGCTCCAAGACATGCACGTGTCGTATATTAGACCCTAGGCACACTACCCGTGGGCGGATCTCAGCTAGTTACAACAGCTATACATGATCCCAGAACAGCTACGGCCGGCGAGCCGCAGAAGCTATTGGACAGGTGGACCAGGATACACCCTCATTTCTTTGGAGGTGAGCAACATGAATAATCCTAGGACTTTATTGGTCTTTGTAGGGACATACTACACAAATTGAGGATATTTGAGTCCCAAAGGGTGGATTTTACCACCTTTCAACTGGAGGGCAAGGACCGTAGATGGTGGCAATCTTATCTTCTCGGTAGACCAACATGTTATCCTCCCTTGACTTGGGACCAGTTCACACGCCTCTTCCTGCATATATATATTCCACCCTCTTAGAGGGAAGAGTTGTGATTTCAATTCGAGCAGCTTCAGCCGGGCCAGATGTCAGTAGCCGACTATGAGGCGAGATTCACTGAGTTGTCTCACCATGCACTTATGATACTTCCTACCGATGCTGAGAAAGTGCGTAGGTTCGTTGTGGGTTTGCATTATGGTATCCAAGTCACTATGGCTCGAGAGGTTGATATGGGGACTTCGTACGAGCTGGTTTTGGAGATAGGTCAGAGGATCGAGGGTGTTCGTCAGCAGAACTGAGAGCAGGTGACAAGGGATAAGCAGCTTTGATATTCTAGATTGTTCAGTGGTGCTCGGACTGGGGGCAAAGGTCAATTTTTGAGGGGTCAGTCTCGTAGGCCCACATATCTAGCACATCCGCCTCCTCGGGGTGCTCCGGGGTGACCCTATTTGAGTGCCATGCCAAAGAGCTCCTATTGCCCACCAGCTATTCAGGGTTCCTCCAATGGGTATTCAGGCAATCAGGGTCAAACTTTTGGCCAGCAGTCCACTGTTCCGAGAGGTTGTTACGAGTGCGGGGATCTTGGACACATGAAGAGGTTTTGTCCCAGGCTTCAGGGAAAGGTAGTACGACAGGGTCATCAGCCTATAATTTCAGCACCAGCTACCGCACCAACCGCCTAGCCACCTAGAGGCGGAGGGTAGGTGGGTAGGGGTCGTACTAAAGGTGGAGGTGAGTCGGGTAGAGTCCAGTTAATTGGCGCTCAACCTAGGTTCTATGTTTTTTCAGCCAGACCAAATGTAGTAGCCTCGGAAGCCGTGATCACAGGTACTATTTCTATCGATAATGGGGATGCTTCGATACTATTTGATCCAGGGTCTACATATTCATATATTTCATCTCTATTTTCTCATTTCCTAGGTGTTCCTCGTGAGTCCTTGGGTAGTCATGTATATGTGTCCACACCGGTGGGAGATTTTGTTATGGTGGATTGGATCTACCGGTCTTGTATCGTGACTTTTTGTGGTTTTGATACTAAAGCACATCTTTTGTTGCTCTATATGACCGACGTTGAGGTCATCCTGGGCATGGTTTGGTTGTATCCATATCACGCCATCCTTGATTGATATGCCACGTCCGTTACCTCCGCGATTCCAGAGTTTCCTAGATTGAAGTGGAAGGGTTCGTCTGACAGTGTATCTAGTCAGGTTATCTCTTCTTCGAAGGCCTGACACATGATCGAGAATGGTTTTTTGGATTATATAGCTTATGTTCGGGATAATACTATAAAGACTCCAGCGATTGATTCACTGCCCTTGGTCCGGGAGTTCTCCGATGTGTTGCCTTTTGATCTGCCAGGCTTGCCACCAGATCGTGATATCGATTTCTGTATTTATTTGGTTCCACGTACCCGTGTATCTCTATTCTACCATACCACATGGCCCCGAAAGAGTTGAAGGAGTTGAAAGAACAGCTTGAGGAGTTTCTTGCAAAGGGGTTCGTCAGATCAAGTGTGTTGCCTTAGGGTACACCGGTGTTATTCGTGGAGAAGAAAGATGGGACTATGCAAATGTGCATTGATTACTGCCAATTGAACAAATTTACTATTAAGAACAAGTATCTGTTACCGAATATTGATGATTTGATTGACAAGTTGCAGGGTGACAGGGTGTTCTCTAAGATCGACTTGAGGTCGAGGTATCATCAGTTGAAGATTCGGAATTCAGATGTTCCAAAGACCGCTTTCCGGACTAGATATGGCCACTATGAGTTTCTAATGATGTCCTTGGGTTTGACCAACGCACGGGTGGAATTTATGGATCTGGTGAACCAGGTGTTCAGGACATATATTGATTCATTTTTCATCGTCTTCATTGATGACATTTCGATCTACTCGCGTAGCATGAAGGAGCGCAAGCAACATTTGAGAGTGGTGCTTCAGGCCTTGCGGGAAAAGAAGCTATATACTAAGTTCTCCAAGTGTGAGTTCTGGTTAGATTCTGTGGCATGCTTGATTAAGTAAAATCCCAAGAAGATCGAGGCAGTTCAGAGTTGGCCTCGTCCTACCACAACGACCGAGATCAATAGTTTCTTGGGGTTAGAAAGTTATTATCGTCGGTTTCTAAAGGGCTTTTCATCTATTGCAGCACCGTTAACTAAATTGACCCAGAAGGCTGCTTCATTCCAATGGTCCAATGATTGTGAGGCGAGCTTTCAGAAGCTCAAGACCGCATTGACTAAGGCACCGGTGTTAGTTTTGCCTTCTGGTTCAATGATGCATATTGTGTATTGTGAGGCTTCATGCGTTGGCTTGGGTTTTGTATTGATGCAGCAGGGGCGAGTTATTTCATATGCTTCACGTCAGCTGAAGCCCCACGAGAATAATTACCCCGTGCATGATTTAGAGTTGGCCACGATGTTGGATCAAGAAGCTGAATGGTTTTGAAGATTGACAAAGGAACTCAGAGTTGAACTAGGTCCATCACTGGAGACATAGACACATGCAGAGTTAAGGGCACGTGAGGTGCACAAGCAGGAGATAAACGAAATCTGTGATCTAAATAGATATCTCCTGATCGAAAAGGTTGAAAATCGATAAGGAGATGGACTCCTTATTCAGTAAGAACATGATCAAAATAAGGGAGGATTTAGGGAGTTGAGATCAACTACAACTCTTCCACCACGGAAGAGTAGCATCCGCATTCTAGTAAATCTCTTTGTCTACTAATAATATACATTGTTAAGTATTCTTATTGTACAAGTACGCACAAACGCAGAAGCAAAACAAGAATTGAGAGTAAAATTACCAAAGAAATTTTGCAAGCAGTTCATGTGAGAATCGAGTGTGCGACTCTGAAACTACTTGAACCAGCTAGAAGAACCAGTTCCATCTGTTGTCTTTTAGTCTAGTTTATCTGTAGTAGGTGATTACAACTTGTACATTTCAGCTTTATCTAGAAGCAATTGTAATAGGTACTGAGTGTTCAAGTTATAGTTAACTTGAAGTTTGTCGCAAATAGCTAGAGGCTAGTTTGCCACAAAGGATTAGAATTAATCCTTAGGTTTACAAAAGAGTTTATTTTGTAAATGTTGTTTGGCTCATTGATTTAGTGAAGAGTTTGGGAAAATCCTACTGGGAAGTAGGTCGTGGTTTTTTCACCTTTTGAGTCAGGTATTTTCCACGTAAAATTGTTGTGTTTTTTAAATTCTGCATTTATTATTCCGCAAACAGTAGAAGTTGGAACACATAGAAGAACATGGTCTTTCTATAACTAGTGCACGTGAAAATTGGACATCACACAAGTCATCCCCCCCTCTTGTGTGGTATTGACGTTTTAAACATCAATTGGTATCAGAGCAGGTTATCCTTGAAGAGGCTAACACCTTAGAAATAGATCAATATGAGTGCACCACCTGGGAACTGGGAAGGACAATTAACTGCTAGGCCACCACTCTTCAATGGCCTGTACTACTCCTGGTGGAAGAGCATGATGAAGGATCACTTAATTGGAGAAGATTATGAACTATGTGACATAGTCACTGACGGCCCTTTGGCCACTATGAAAAAGATTGTTGAAGGGGTAGAAGTGCCAAAAACAAGAGCTGATTGCACTGCTGAAGACTTAAGAAATGGGAAAAGAATGCCAAGGCCAAGAATTGGCTTGTGTGTGGACTTGGTCCAGATGAGTACAGCAGGATTCAAAGCTGCACTACTGCCAAGAAAATTTAGGACACTTTGCAAGTGGCTCATGAAGGAACTGCACAAGTGAAAAGATCCAGAGGTACATTACTGTATTCTCAATATGAAAATTTCTCTATGAAGGAAGGAGAGACCATCCAAAAGATGTACACTAGGTTCACTACTCTGGCAAATGAACTAAAATCTCTTCGAAGGACTATTCTTGAAGAAGACAAGGTTGAAAAGATTTTGACAAGGATTTTGCCAATCTTTTGGGAGAGTAAGATCACTGTTATTCAGGAATCCAAGAACATGGCAACGCTCAGGTTGGATTAGGGTTGTGCACGGATCGGATCAGATCGAATTTAGCATATTTCATATTCGGATTTCGGATTCTAGAAAATGCAATCCTAATTCGATCCGAATTATATCAGATCAGATTCGGATTTTAAAGTTTGGATCAAATTGGATTTCGGATCGTTATTATGTCTCAAAGTTGCACTAATATGTATATTTTCTTTGTAAAAGAGGCAATGCATTAAGAAAAAATCATGTTTATACAATTATGAGAGTACTATGGTGCCAATATAGCTAAATCTAGCAATTGTAAAGGTAATAGCTTGGAGGAGGATGTAAAGGAAGTACTGACTATCCGAAATTAAAGTGTAGTATTTATACATTGCCTAATAATTTCGGATTTCGGATCGGATTAAAGTATACCAATCCGAATCCGATCCGAAATCCAAAATTTTAATAAACATAGTCCGAAATCTGATCCAATCCGAAATTAAATGGATCGGTTTGGATTTCGGATATCCGATCCAAATGAACATCCCTAGGTTGGATGAGCTAATTGGTAATCTCACTGCCTATGAATTTAGAAGACAGACAATGAAGATGGATGCTCCAAGAAGGAAAGAAGTATGGCACTAAACATATTCAATTACATGAGGAGCCAAATCATTTCCCTTCACCGCCGTTGTATAGGTGGTAGTATGCTTATGAAGGTCTGAAGTTCCGTCATACTTTGGCACATCAGGCATTTCAAACTGCTTCAGAATTAATTCTGGTGTCGCACATGGCTTGTATGGCAATTGAGTATACTTATTTGAGTCCGAACCTTTCAGCCCCGACTGTGCGCCCGAGATTTGGTCCATCAAGGCGTTTAATTCCCTCATAAACCGTAAGGGGTCGTTTGGTATGAGGTATAAGAAGGTATTATGGTGGTATAAAAATTTAATACCACCTTAATAACCTGTTTGGTTAGCAAATCGGGTATAAGTTATCCTGGTGTTAATTTTAACACTGGGATAACTTATACCTTATAGAAGGTGGGGTAATTAGCACCAGTATAGCTTATACCTTCTTCGTAGAAATTATGCAATTGTCATTCTTAATACAACATACCAAACAATGAATAAATAACAATCCCAACATAACTAATCTCAGCATAACTTATCATAATATAACTTATACCGGCATAACTTATACCTGTATAAATCGTATTACAATCAAACGATCCCTAAGAGTTTATTCTTGAAATGATCGTTTCCGTTATTGGGACCGGATTTGCTCCCCTACCTCCATCGAAGCCAACTTTGCTAATCGGAGTGTTGTTGTCAACCCTATGCTTTGATTCGCTACACTATACAAGTACTAACCAAATAAAGTATTAATATAAAATTAAATTTTTATACCATCGTTAGTTTGATTTGCGGCATTATTAAATGTACTCGCTGCATTAATAGTGTTGTTGTTGATGATGACCTCGGGGCTACTAGGCTAGAGAAAAGCTAAAAGGCTAGTGATTGGTGACTTGATTATAAAGTTATGCTGCAGACGGCGTCCTCAGAAGATTCACTGTCCTCGCAAATCGAAGTGCAGCAGTTGTCTCTTGGACCAATTCTGTACAGTAAGAATTTAAACTTTTTTGTACTAAAAGAAAATGCTACACAACTATTTTGCACTGCCATTTGCCAAGCTGGGAGGTGAGCTTCTGATATGCCTTGAACCAAGAGTTTATCATAGAGGGTGAAATATAGGTCATAGCAGAAACATGAATGGTGGGTGGTAGTTGCCAGGGAAAAATGTTTACAGTACTAACTTTAATCTTATCGTATTAATAAAATAATATATAAATATATAAATAATTTGAATTGTTGTGTAAATATAAAAACTACAGTAATATTTAGATATTTTCTCGAACGTAAATCATTTTTTAACCCAAAGTATTAACCAATATAATCTTTTATCCTAAAAAATGAATTGGATGGTGAAAAGAATAAGACTTAAGCGGAAAATAATTCTTCCAAAATCCTTTAAAAACATCAAAAACAAAAGTAACGACAAACTAAATCAAGAAAAAACTGTGAAACGTTACAATAATATAATATAATATAAATAAAAAAAATTAAGGGACTCACATGCTAAGGTGTAACTCATATCGTTTGGTGAGGAACAAAATAAATAATAAGTTACTTCGATATGTTCGATATACTTTGTTGTTTTAGTTTTAAAATATCCAAAAACTTGTAAGATATAGAATCAACAACCTAAAACTTGGAGAAAAAAAATGCGAAGGTTAGACAATACCAAGTTAAGAACATAAAAGAAGATGGTAAAATAAAAGCAAAAGCACTAATAAACAATACCAGAGTTTGAATCACAATCGATTAAGACTTAATGAAAAAATCAAACTTGTCATACTGCAAACTAAAAAGAACATAAAATAGAATTCAAAGCAAGACTCTTTTTCAAGTTAAAGCAGCAATTTCAGTGAAAGACAAACAAGGTAAAAGACACAAAAAATAACTCTTAAAAAAATAATAAAATATTTAACCGAGAGAGACTAAACTCGGTGTCATTGAAAATTGGTAACCTTTATAACGCCCTTTAATAGGGACATTCCTGCTTATTCTTTTAACTTTTTTTTAATTCTTTTGAACCCAATAATTTGATGTTACTTTTAATGAGAATTCTACTTTTGTGTCATATATAACTTATGTTTACCAATTTTTGGTAGCTTTAAAGTAGTGCTAATCTACGGAAAAAATGTAGTACAAATATGAGTACTTAATTTTTAAGTTTTGAATGATAAAAAATAAATGTAGTTTACCACAAATTTAATATTATTGTGCTTGAAATAAGGAAACTTATTAAAATTAAATATAATTGTTTTTAGAATCCTAAATATAAAGATTCTCTACATAATTAAATAATGAATTTTTTTAATAATCAGATAGTTGATTTCAATGTCCCAGAAATTAGGAAAATAATTAAATGAACATTCTTACATATTAGGAAAATTCAAATTACTATTTTTATCCAATGTGAACTCTATTTTTAAAGGGTAAAAAAGGCGAACGATATTTCGCTAAGGGCATTCGTACTTTTAATATAATATAGGTAGATTAATCTTTGCTTTCATTTAAAAGCTTTTCAAACTTTATTTAATGATTTACTATACTTATAAAATATTTCTCCATATTATGATATATTTGTGCCCATTAAAAATGTGTTTATAAAATGAAACTTATGGGGTAAAACCAATGCATGCCAAATCGATCATGTTTTTTTTACAACTAAATGATAAAAATAATATTCCAACAAGTACTCCTTTCGTTTCAATTTTTATTTTTACCTCTCATAAAAAGCTTTTATAATAATATAAACGTTATAACAAATTAAAGATCACAAGTTTCAAAATACAAAATAATAAAGTGTACTCTTTTCAGTCCACTTTAATCAATTTTTTGCCATTTATTATGTGATCCATAATATTATTTTTTTAAAAATTCAAAAAGTATTTAAATCCTTATTCCTAAGTTATTCTTGGAGTAAGAAACTTAAGAGTATTTGTTATATTTCTAATAAATAAATTATAGTTTATACGGTTAATTTTATTTTTAATTAATATTAAAAATCAGAATTCTTAATATGTACATAAAAAAAATTAATTAAAGTGAATAGGAGGACTACCTTACGTAGGATTGTAAATTTTACGTAGGACTCCGTGCGAGTTTTACATAAAATAAGGAGTAGTAATACATGCACAATTAGAAGTAAGCAAATTCAATTCATACAATTAAGTGGAGCATTAATAAAGGGAAGGCACGAAACCCGGAACTTCCCATCAGTTTTGGAAGGCGGCGCCGTTACTGATATGAAGATTGAATAGCAAACGCATGCACTTCCTCCTTGTTTCCTCACTTCCATTTTCCCCTCCTCGTGCCCTATACTGTGCCGCCGTATTCTTAACGTTTTTATTTATTCTTCACATTTTCTACATTACTTATTTTTATGTATACTCTCATATTTACTATTGTTATCTCATTTTTTTTAAACAATATTAAAACAACTTAATGTAACCCCCAAAAAGAGCACCTTTAGATTTAAACTGCTAATAATGTTAGTAATCTGTACAGTATGAAATCAAAGCCTCTGTAAAGATCGATGAACAATAAACAAAAAAACTGGGAACTTTTAATTTATACTGTTAATAATTAATATCAAAATACAAGCTACAGGTCACAAGAAGCACACAAAAAATAATTAATGTAACCATCCAAAAGAAAGAAAGAGAACAATTTAAGCTAAGTAACACATCCCGTGACAATTTGTTTGCTCCAAGAAAAGCATTGAAGAAGTAGTTGTCTCATTTCAACCATTGTAAAACTAGTTAAAATATATATGCAGATATTCAAAGATGAAGTTTGTAATATGAGCTAGTAATACTTTAAGTTGCCTAACCATTTTCAGAAACTATGAACAAGGCCAATTACCACTGTCGAGGGTCTGCCTCTCTTTAATTTAGTAATAGTATCATCAAGTCAATAGAGAAATAGTTGAGTAAACTCATGATTTACCTTCATTTGTTTTCTTGCTTTATTTTTGCCTTTTCTAGTTTTCATATGTTAGTTTGGAGTCTAAATGACAAGAAAATAAAGAAGAGAAAACTCGCCTCACCTGCATGATATACTAACTTATTCTTTTTTCTTTTTGCGTTCATAATTCGTTTTGCCTTATTCTATATCTGGCTCTATATTGTCCTCTTAAAATGTTACGTGCTTCAATAGAAATATACCACCAAAGAAATTTCATTAAAAATTTAAAGCGGAGGAATTTTGTTTGTCCCTGAGAGGGGCCTTCCTATACAAAAATCGATACCCTCGAATTCTCTGGGATGATAGAGAGGTCCCCAAGAGAGAAATTTAATGGCATCTATAGAAATTAAATAGCAACGTAACCGACATTTCACTAGGCTGAAGTATATTAACAAAAATATTTGTTACCTATAAAATTATGTTTTCCGAATAGAAAAAACAGTAAGTACTTATTACTTTCCAATATTAGAGTTATGTTCATAATTTTGGGTTGTTACGAAAAAAATAGTTTTTTAGAATTTTTCAAATTTTCAAAAAAATTCTAAATTTAATTGAAATTTATGGCCCAACACTAATTTCAAAAGATGAGTGAAAACTTTTTGTAAATAAAGTAAAATATTATGTCCAAATGGGCTCTTAATTTTCATGTTTATGGGAGTAACTGTTGTGTCCAGTTAAATCATCACTGACCGTTCATACCTAAAGTGAATCATTCATCGCAACCTAAAAGTCAAATTTGCCCCTAGATGATGCACTTTACTTGGGTTATAAGAAAGACTACTTCAATTTTCTCAATTATTAAAACATTTCAAGTATTTATTCTTATTAAAGAGGAAGCCAATGGGTCGACAGTTTTCGGAAAATGTTATGAACGAGGAACATACGGATTTAAATTTCTCATAGGAACAAGAGAATTATAGAATTTATTTTATTAGGATATATAATTAAGAAATAGCGGCTAGCTATTACTACTACTCATTCTCTATATAAACAATTTATTTATTTCCCTTTATAGTACTACTATTAGAATTTATAAAAAAGAATATTAATTAATTTTCTTATAACTCCTCTATTTAACCGTTGTCTCACGCTCTTGGTCTTCTCCACACCTCCACTGCCACCTTCTCCACTCCTCTTCCTCTCTCTTTCTCTCTCTAAATCGGTAACACATCGTAACTAATCGCCACCTGCAAACAAAAGAAACAACGCAATCTTTGAAGATCAGAAATGTATTCCGAATACTCTTTGATCTTCTTTCCTTCCACAGCTGTCCTCAACTATGAGCTTCTTCTCTTCTTTCTTCTCTTTCTTTCTGTCTTTGCCTTCTGGCTTAGGCCTGGTGGACTTGCTTGGGCTTTTTCTAAGGCTCGTGTCTCCATTCCTGGACCTTCCGGTTTACCTGTTCTTGGCCTTGTCTTAACTTTCACTGGTTCTCTAACTCACAGACTACTAGCCAAGCTCGTTTATAATCTAAAGGCTGAATCTTTAATGGCCTTTTCAGTTGGGTTTACTCGTTTTATAATTTCTAGTAAGCCTGAGAGTGCGAAGGAGATACTCAACAGCTCAGCTTTTGCTGACAGGCCAGTGAAAGAGTCTGCTTACGAGCTTCTGTTTCATAGGGCGATGGGTTTTGCGCCTTATGGAGATTACTGGAGGAACCTGAGAAGAATTTCAGCCACCCATTTATTCAGTCCTAAAAGAATAACGTGTTTCGGTGAGTTTAGGAGAGATATAGGTACAACGATGGTGACTGAAATTGCCAGTTTAATGGAGATAAATGGACATGTTGAAGTGAAGAGGGTTTTGCATTTTGGGTCACTGAACAATGTGATGAGGACTGTGTTTGGGAAGTGTTACGATTTTAATGGCCAAGATGGGCGGGAGTTAGAGTATTTGGTGAGTGAAGGATATGAGTTACTGGGAATATTTAACTGGAGTGACCACTTTCCTGTGTTGGGGCGGCTAGATTTGCAAGGGGTAAGAAGAAGGTGCAAAGAGCTTGTTGCGCGAGTGAATACTTTTGTAGGAAAGATCATAGAGGAACACAGGATTAGGAGGGCTGAGAATGCTGGAAAAGTTGCTGATGAAGGTTTGAGTGACTTTGTTGATGTCTTGCTTGATCTGGAGAAGGAGAATAAACTCAATGATTCGGACATGATTGCTGTTCTTTGGGTAATTTTTCTTTTCCATGTGCCTTAATTCTACCTTTGATATTATCATTGTTTAATAAACTTTTGTTTTGTATATATATTCTATATTTGTTGTATGTGGTTGTATGATTTTCTCTACTTCTATTATCGCATTTTTACATAATTGTTAATGCTCATTAGGGATAAGACTTCTAGTAGTGTGTAAAAGAACGTGTCAAACTAGTAGTTAATGTTCGGATTTTATGAGCGCTTATCTTTTTGGATGTTTTGTGCGCGGTTTGTTTTTCTGTTTTGCAGTATCTCGCATTTCGTTCTTCCGTTGTTTAATACTTGATTCTCCTGCATATATGGTCTAATATAACTGTTAAATTGTCACTTTCTTGTATTCTTGCGTTGAAGAATCTGAATAATTTTAGCTACAGCATTGCATGATAGGGACAGTGCTGATATTCCCCTCGTGATTTTACTTTCAAACTGTTTTCACTTTACTATTGCAACATTTTGTTCTTAATGATTTGTATCAGCACCGTATACAATACCCTTGATTATTCGAATTGGGCTGTTATTCTGCATTAAGTTAGTAGAATTAACACATATTGCTTCAACAGGAAATGATCTTTAGGGGGACCGATACTGTGGCTATCCTGCTTGAGTGGATTCTTGCCAGGATGGTACTACATCCAGATATTCAAGCCAAAGCTCAACGTGAAATTGACGCTGTCGTTGGAACTGATAGAGGTGTATGTGATTCTGACTTGCCCAATTTGCCATATCTTCAAGCTATAGTGAAAGAGACTTTGAGAGTGCATCCACCAGGCCCCTTACTCTCATGGGCAAGGCTTGCAATTCATGACACTCACGTTGGTCAGCACTTCATTCCGGCTGGAACTACAGCCATGGTCAACATGTGGGCTATTACTCATGACTCAATGATATGGGCACAACCCGAAGAATTTATGCCAGAAAGATTCCTGGATGAAGAAATAGCTATTATGGGTTCTGATCTTAGGCTTGCCCCGTTTGGCTCTGGGCGGCGGGTGTGCCCTGGCAAGGCAATGGGACTTGCTTCTGTTCAGCTTTGGTTGGCTCAGTTGCTTCAAGAATTCAAGTGGGTTGCTTCTGATAATGGTGTGGATTTGTCCGAGTGCTTGAAGTTGTCAATGGAAATGACTCATCCTTTGGTTTGCAAGACTGTTTCTAGGGTTCGTTGAAAGTAATTTTGGTGGATTTGTATGTTTTTGGGATATTATAATTGTCTTGGTAATCTTCTTTGATCTCAGCCTGGATTTTGCATCTTTCGACGGGGAGATCAGACTTGTTTATAAATTGTGCTCATAGCAGTAGTATTTTTATATGTTGTTCTTTAGAGAAAATAGGCTAACCAGTGGTACCGTTCACTTGCAAGGATTTTGGTCCTCTATGTTAGGAATTTGTTGTTGTCGGCTTTGGTGTGTTCTACTAGACTTTCAACATGCATTGTACACAGCTTCCGTTCTACATATCCAATGCAATATAAGTTCTATGTTTCATTATATTATGTTTCTACAGATAGACTTTGCTCTTTATGCCATAATTAAACTTAACGATATATGTCAAATACAAGTTTTCCTCTTGTTTGGTGTTAAAAGTCTTTTTCTCTTGTTATTTTTAATGGTGTTAGCGAGAGTTACCCGGAAATAGCTTTTGGTAATGTTTGTGTACAGTCTCTCCTCCGATCCACTAGTGGGGTATGATGTTGTGTAAGTTTTCTTTGTGCAACTTGATCTAATATTACATGGGTACACAATGTGTAAGTTATTGCTTCATAACCTTGATTTGTTTTAAGTTTTTTCATATATGAGCAAACAGTAGCATGCAAATGTAAATGGCCTTTTGTTATAGGGGTAATTTCCTATTCCATGTTAGGCTGTCTGTCCCCCTTTATTTGTCCTGTCAACACATGTAAAGTAGGGGATCCTCTCCTGATCTATTGATTGTCTTGGTCTACATTTAGGAGATGGTGAGAAAGTTACTCCTATTTCATGGCGTTTCGTGTTATGACCATTAATGATAAAAGAGCACAGCTAATTAACGTTTCAGGTAACTGAAGAATATTTATAGTATTGCCTACTTGAATTGTGCATAATAATCACGGATAATAAGGTTATGATAATCGTCTCTTTCCGGAATAAGGAAAACCTTTCAATTTCTCAGGACCATGTGGATTAGTGGCCAGTACTAGCAGTAACAGGTAAAGTAGACAATATATTAAGGTGTGGATGCTGGAGTAGAAAAGGAAGTTAAGAGAATCCAAGAAACAAACCACAAGAGCAAGGAGGCAAGGACTCTTTTAATTTAATTGACGATTCGTAATACATGAATTATTTTATTGAGTAAATATAATTACATGTGGAATAATAAAATAATTGTTATGATATCCAAAGTTAGGAATAATATATTATCACATGCGCGCAGGCACAGTGTTAATTTAAAATGAAACCTTTTATGATATTCTTAATTCAGTATGTAAAACAAGAGACATCGCTACATGAAGGGTAATTTTGTCATTTAAGTTTATTAGTACTTGTATTTTGTTGATAAAACAGAACAAGGACTTGTATATAATGTCATGCACAGGTAATTTAGTGTTTTATGCAGAGAACCGATCATTGTTATTCGAAATGCAATTTTGTTTAAACGATAGAAAGCAAAACGAATCTAAAAGTTTGTGGTTTATATCGGCGTGAAATTTGCAGCTGCTATAAAATACGTCAATTTTCAAAAGGATAAAAGTAGCATTAAAATCTATTTATTTATCTTTCTGGAGCATTAGCCGACTAAAGAGTGTACAAAGAATAATTTGGAAAACCTGGGATGAATTTAAAATTAATTAAGAGTATTATACCCTAATCCATGTTGATACGAGTGCACAAGTTATTAATAAAGCTTTAATTGGTCATAAACTTATAATGCTGCAAAATTATCTTGGCTTCCTTGTCCCTTTTATCAGCTTTATTCTTGCCTTTGCTTTATTTTGTGCTCTATTAATTCTTGGCTAGAAAGCATAGCCTTTTGAATGGAAAAGAAAACTAGTTAGATTCTCTTGCTCTATTGCTAAAGGGAATGTTGATTTTTATTGTGGGAATTTTGTGTTAATCAGATATGTAATAACAAACAACAAAATGTGGTAGAAGCAAACAAATGATTGAGGAATAAGAACCCAAACGCACAAACAATGATATGGTTCACCTCTTTTAAAGGTATCTAAATCTTACCAGCTATAATCGTACAATAATTTCCTTTATTTATAATTATACCCATACTAAAGCTTTTCTCCTTTTGCCCACCTGTAAAAGAAAGATGCATTCAGGATTTGGATATTCAATATTCACTGTTTTCTTCCCCCATACAATACAAATCAGTGCAACTTGCTCTTTTGCTGATTCTCAGCCAAGCCATTTTCATCTTTTATTTACTTACCATTCTTTTGCTCCATCAACTAACAATCTTGCAATTTAAGAGATTATTATGACTTGATCCAATCGAATGATTCACTAAACTATTAGTCAAAACGCAAGCCGAACTCAAACATATAAGGATTTTTTGCGGTGATTTAGTTATTTGATATCCGATATTTAATGAACCAACTAATTCAATCTTAATTCTCACGTACAGTCCATTAGGCTAGAAATACTCCATATATCAGGGATTTATTTATTCTTATGATTCAAACCAAGATAGAGTGAAAGAATTTCATCCACCATCCACCGGTGCAGAGGCGGATGTACCGGGTTTAAATTGAACCCGTAACTTTCGACACAGAATTTAATTTATGTGTAAAATTTACTAGAATTAAATACTTAACTTTAAAAATATAATGAATTCGAGTTAAAATACAAAAAATAAACATAAATCCTGGATGCACGAGCAGAGTCGGACCTACCTTAGGATTAAAGGGATCACGGGAACCCGTTAGCCTCGAAAAAAATATAGTAAATATATTTGTAATTGTATATACATTGGGGATCTCTTAAATAATTTTCCTGGCCCCCTCAAAAACAAAATTAGGGCGAAAAAGATGGTTTTTGTTGATTGTTTGAGAGCTTCAATTACTTGATGGACCTAGGTCGAAACCCGGCTCCTGCATTCCTCATTTATAATTTGTTTTTAATTCAACTACTGTTAACTTTGGTCTTAGTAGTATCATTTTATCTTTTTTGAATTCTTAAGCACTTGTACAAGTTTTAACCTTTTTCAAACGAAGGTTTTAACCTTATTCTGTGTATGCTCGAGCTCGACTTCGACAGTCCGAATCAACAACGATTATTAACTTTGAGACTAACAGTAAGTTTGTTTGAGTTAAGTTTATTTTGAAAATACTTACATAGCAAAATAATTTGGTATCTAAATTTTGCTTTCTACAAAGAGTTTTAGAGCCAAAACTTGTATTTTGTTGATAAATTATCACTAGTAATTGGCATGCTTAAGACAATGGTGTCCCGTCATGCTTAAATTCTGTGTTCGCCTCTGTGCACGAATGGTACTTGTGTTACACATGGAAGACATGAAAAACCAAACCGCATATCCAAGGACGTGTATGGTTAGGATTATATTATATCAAAATTGTAATCTTTCGATAAAATGATATATATAGGAAAAAAGCTTTAGAAAGAAATAAACATAATATAAGGAAAGAGGGCATCTCTTATTATTCCATGATGATGTAGGAACTACTACAAAGCGAAGGGAATATATCATAAGTGGACAAGGGAAGAGAAAGTATTCCTTTGACCACCAATGGTTATTTTCTTCATATCTTTTTTTGTCTCTCCCAACTTCTCTTCCAAGATTTGTCCTTTGAATTTCGAATATTAGCTACGCACATATGGATTCTCTTCGGCATTGTTCTGATTATTATTTACTTTATTAGATTTTTTTAAGGTTCCCTTTGCATTTAATATATCTCTGCAGTATTAAAGTTACAACATGACTAATTAATCCTAATTCACAGGAATAAGTTCAAATTAAAATTAACATTTCCTTTTTAATCCACTTTAGATAAAAGCTTACTAATATGTATGAAGTAGTATTTTTATTGAAGCTATAGTTGGATGCAAAAATGGAAATGCCCAAAGACGAACTAGAATTTGTTACTTTTCCTGCGATGCCTTCTCTGGATTATCTGCTTTTAGGTTTCATTTTTATGCACTAACAATCTTTTTAAACTATCAGATCATTTTAAACATAATAATGAAATTGGTGATTGACTTTAAAAATAAGGCAAAAAACCTTTAACAATAGATTGAATTGCACAGATATGTTTAAAGAAATTAATTACACCATCAGTATAAATAACTTTATTAATTTGTTTTGTTTCATTTTGATTTGTACGGGCGCAGGAGGGGGTGTACAAGTGTTCGTACAAAAAATCTGGTACTCTTTTGTTTTCCAGGAAATAGAATATATAGCATGAATATGGTGTAAATCAAAAGGAAAAGTTATTTCCCTTTCGAATGTAATCTGGAGAATAAATTCTTCATTGTGAAGTTACTATAAATGATAAAAACAAAACTACAGGAAGTGCTAGTGAATATACCATGAAAAAAATAAAAATATCGAGTCCAATCAATATCAGGAGCCATTGCGATGGTGCAAGTAAAAGTGTTTAATTAGCTGTATGATGATGATCATAACAAGCACATTTCTTATCATATATTTGAAGCTGACCTTAGTCGTGGGATGCCTGAATTTGAAGTTTATGTATTATGTATTTGCTATAGAACCTATAGCTCATTTTTAGTTTTTGAGTTCGTAATTATATATATTTAATAAATTTTCTAATATAAATACAGGATTTAAGCTAAAGCTGCTGGAATCGTCTAAATTGGTATTTAAAATTGTAGAGCCTCCCTCCCCCATATCCATATGCCCTAGCTAGGGCTACAGTATGATGATGCTTAGTCTCATATTGGACAGTAAGACCCCATGATAATTTAGTGCATGTACTATCTATTTATTTAAACGCATAATCCCTTATCTCAACAAGTATGATACTATTCATTATTTAATTATCCCCACCTCATTTAAATATGTATGTTTGAATTTAGAATAATGTTAAGGAAAGAGAGACACTTATTAATTAAGGTCGCGTTGATTATGGATTGTATCTATGATTTCTCAGATATGACAGTGTTTTTATTAGTTTAAAAATGGTGTGCGGGTGATTATTACATACACTAGTGCTTAGTTTTTGTACGACATGTTAAAGAACGATAAACAAGGGGTATCCTTGCTACTTATCTTTCATACATCGTATGTTTCTGCAACAATTTATAATACACCAATTGAAGACCTTTTGATTTAATACTATATATTTAGCTATCACTATGTGCTGTTCTAAACCAATTTTGACACATCTAAAAGATCCAGCTGAAATACTTATAGGACATCTTTATGTATTTTTAATTAATAAGCATATGATTAAACATGACTTTGTGCTCCTGGGGATCCACACAATGAAAGAGAACTCCCCTGAAACTGCCTAATTAGGCCTCTCTCGACTTGCTTTTTTGCCTTTAACAAATGACAGAATCATGGCAAATAATGATGTGTTTAAGGGCATAAATTAAAGATGGCATGCTTCATCTTAAAGAAACCTCGATAAAGTAACGTTAACGTTTATTATACACGGAAAAATTGCTGTGTGGAAGAAGGAAACATGATCTTGTACCCATGAAAATGACATAAAAGTTGCCTTTTCTTATCCATTATTTAGAGGGTAACTTAATATATGTGTTATTTATTTTAATAGTACTAAATTAGAAGTTTATCTTTCTTTAAGATCATCATTTCCTGATGAGCTCCAACCAAGAATTGGCTCAGTAGAGAAAGATAAGAGGACAAAAATATGGGTCAAATAAGTTGTAAAAATAATTAAAGGAGAAGAGAAGAATCATGCAGTTCATGCTTGGGAAATTTGGATATAATGTATAAGGTTATATACCAAAGGTGAAATTACACGCCATTCTCATTCTTTATCTGTTAATTTGGAGCACATTTGCTGTGAATGGTTAAACAAACTGATCCTCAGCTTTTTACGCATGTCATGCACATAATGTGCTATTCTTGTGCATGGAACCAAAACCAAATGGAAGAATTTTTACTGAACTTGTGAGATTTTGCCAACTTTCTACTTATCAGAAAGAACAAAATAGCTTGAACCTCCACTCCCACGCCCCAAATCAGCCGTTTCGAAGAGTAGGTTTGCCGTTACTTGTTGTTTCTTTTGGCTTAGGAACTGTGATTTAAAATTTGAAGAGTTTTACAAGCTAAAGTTGTGGTTCGAGGCAGTAAAGAAAATAAAATACAGTGTCAACGTTGAAATAGAACAACGGGTATTCCATAATCTGTAACGCCAGTTTGAATGGCTGAAAATAAGCAAAACACTTGTATTTTAAAGAGGAAAATTGGGAATTTAACGCCAAGAAGCAATGTGTTACTAAAGTACTCATATTATTAGACATTGAAAATTTGGAAGAAATAAACCATACTTCATCTTCTCCCACCTCCTCTCGTTCGCTCCAGTTGTCAATGTAAACAACTTTCCTGCATTAGGATTCATTGTTCAAATGGAAATATCAGAAATTTATGCATGTCAAAAGAGATGAAAGAAGTTGGTGTGACACATTGATTTTAGACGGATGCATAAAATGGAACCAAAGAAGTGTTGGGCTGACTGTCATTAACTTTTTGTTTAAATTAAACAATGAAAAGCTTCTCAATTGAAGATATTCGTGAGGTAACTACAATAATATCTTACCATCAGATTCAGAACCATCAGGGCTTCGAAGAGGGAAATTGAGCAGGAATAAATCTAACAGTTGTACTACATAAATGATAGCGGCATCACAGTTTTGGTTTTCCGGGGTATGGAACCTCTTCCCCTACTTCATTTCTTTCTCTACTATCCCTGATAAAGCAAAAAGGCCTGAATCTATCATCGTGCTGATAACCAAGATGGTTGCTAATGTCCCATCACTAGCAAGATTCAAGAACTTCGAGGTAGAAGTTGACTAATAAACCTCATCGTCGATGTAGATAAAACCATCTATACATGTTATCATAAGATTAACTTATGGAAACAAAACTATGGTGATAAATGAGTTCTTGCTAAAGCATAAGTTGACGATCCTGCAGGCTAGTAAAAAAGTCGGAGCATATCAATATTTATGTTGCTGCATCTTTCAACTAGTTACTGCCAAAACTATAACGGTGCAAGAATTTGGCAGGTAACCAAGTTCTACTCCGGAAAGGCAGGGAAATGAGACCCTTTCTTAATCAGCTTACGGAAGGAATTTGAAACATCCTAGTCAGCGAGGAAGTAAAACATTCTACATAGCATACACATTGACAATTAAAACCTAAAATAAGCATCATACCATTGCCAATGCAGACTGCGGTGATTGCATACCGAGCATAATTTGGGACTTGTGCAGTAAACTCAAATGTGTAATAGGTTTAGCCATCAACGCTGCGCTACAGAATCATCAGACAATGATCATCAAATAGATTTACAGATAGAATTCTGTGAATTACTGGTTCAAGTGAAACCTTTAGATATTTCCTTGTGACATCTTTGAAGCATGACAACAAAGTGTCATGTACCGACATAAGGAAATAAGTTATTAATTTTAGATAGCAGTTGCACAAGTAGCAGAACTTTACTCCAATGAAACCAATCTAAACAATTTATCACCTCAAATCCAGTAATAACTAGAAATTGAATCATAGGAAGAGAAAATCAATTTAGTCTGTTGATTCAGAAACTGATAGCTTGTCTTGCTAACCTGTTAAATACCCATCACAAGAAAAGGTCACACCCTGCTCAAGCATAGAAAAATGGTGATCACAATTTCTAGTTTATCTTACATGATATGCTATGTCAACAGCTAATCCTGAGTAGATATCCTTCAGGATCTAATAAAATAAGTAGCTTTCGCTAGTCTTAAACCAATTAGAAGATCAATAGAGAATGAAGAACTTCATGACATCAAGCGTCGGAGGACATTGCATGGTTTTCAAATTTCTGGTAAAATGGAAGTTATAATTTCAAATTTTTCATCATTTGTTGGTACTTTACTAAAAACGAAAAAAAGAAAGAAGAGAATACTCTGGTAGAAAATAAAAGCCCGGTTTTCTGTAAACCAAAATTCCCTCCTATACACGCACTCTCCAAATAGACGTAGTGCCAATAGAGAGCTATGAGAATATTGGAACATATGATACCTGTCAAAATAGTGCAGTAACTCATCCTTGTCACCACATGAGCAGCAAAAAGAAGGAAATAGATATATCTTTTCAAGCAAAGTTCAAGAGAACTTCCACAAAGAAAGTTCACTGAACTAGAATTAGAATGATGAAATTTCATGACTAGTTGCTCACAGTAAGGAAAGGATAGAAAGGAAAAAGATTACAGAACTGCAACTTGACTTCTGTGAATTGAGCATATTAACCTTTTTAACTCTTCTTTTAAGTTCATGGGAAACCGCAACAGGTTCACCCACATTATGACTGTAAGTGTTCATGTTCCTTCTTACATGAGCAGCTCTAAGCTAAGAAATGATTTTTGCTTCTTTATTTAAGTTCATGGAAACACATTACTTAAACTACTTAGGATAGAGGCATAGTTGTTATTGCATCAACATAGCTTTACAATATGCGGCTTTCCTTCTTGCAAGGCCAAATGCATTTCTAAGGACACAAATCATCAAACATGTTAACCAATTGATTATTATGTAAAGTGGGTTACATTGAAGACGTTAAGCCTCTGAAAAGTTTTTTCAACAGTAACAGCAATAATAGTTCAGCATGACAAGCACTCAAAGACCAATAACAAATTTTGAGTGATGGAAGAAATACCAAACAACACACCTCTGATGCGTGAATCAGTTTTGTTTTCTGAGAAGGAGATGCTAAAAACGTTTTTGTTAAAATTTCAGCAACCTGCAATATGAATAGTTCTGGTGAGGATACATTGACGAGTTCCACAATCACAATTAACATGCAATCCATTAAAAATATAACTACTTCATGGAGCAAAATAATCCAAAACAGCCAAACAGTCATATGGAATCCCTCAGGGAACATAGCCTTCTTTCATGTACATATCTGGGATAAATAATCTAGTATTTCAACAAACCTGTAGTGGCGAACCAAAATTTCGTATGTTCCTGTTTACTGCTTGGTATCACATTTACGCTAAATCTAGTGGTTCAATAACATCTTTGAAAACTTTATCTTCACCTTCAACAACAACTTCCTGGGCGAGGGTAAAAAATAAAGAAATAGTTAAAGCAAAACAGGATCAATGGACAAAACTAGTTCAATTTATAAGGGGAAAAGTGGTCCAGAAATTGAAAATTGCAACTATAGAATATATTGAAAAATTAGTGGAATTGTAAAAAAGGCGACTAAAATTTTCTAAGGTATTTATGTATTAAAGATCAGAAATTGCTAAACCAACAAATGCAGCTCCATACTTCAGTTTCTGCAGCAAATTATTGACACAACTATGACATAGGAACAAAAGACAACCATAAAAAGAAAACAAATACTAGAGAATTTTATAGCCATCAAGTTCAGAATGACCTGCCACCCAAGAGGATAGAGGAAAGAGTATCCATCCTTCTTGTCTGTGACAGGCAGAGATCCCTTCTTACTTGTGCAGCAACTGAGCCATATCAAAGGGTGTACTTTTAGGACATTGTTGATACTCAATTTTGCCTTCATATTTTTATAAATATCAAAACTTAATGCCATTCCTCTGAGATAGCCGCCCCCAAATCCTTTCATCCTCTCTTCTTCTCTGAGAGACCCTAGCCGCCGCTTCTTAGTTCCTCTCCGATTCCAACCCAGAATTGGAATCTACCTATCATATACTTTCCTTATTAATCTTCTCTCATTATTGGTCGTCCGTTTATAGCATTACTTAGGTACTTGCCTAAGTTTGGCAAGTATCACTTCCGAGATCGGACTGGAATGACACAAATCTTTGATTTTGGGCGTTATTTCGTCTATATACGCTCAACAAAGAGCGATTGCACTCTTGGTTCGATTTTCAGACGATTGAACCCTAATTAGGGTTTGAGACTCTCCAACTCCTTTACTAATTTTGATGTGCATGTGATATTTTCTTTTCTTATTTGTGCTTAATTGATTATTTTCCATGTTTGTTTTTTCAATTTCTACCCCTATATAAACCCCCCTTCCAGCTTCCCCTCTAAGTCTTAACGACTACGGCAAGAACGACTATCACTTGACTATTGTTACCACTTCTATTATCCCTCCCGCTCTCATTCTTCTATACTTTCTCAGCTCTTGGTTGTGGCCGGCTGAAAGCCAAGGCCACCAGAATTGGTTTTGATTACGTCTCTTGTGTGAGCACGGCTCGGGGATCGTTCCACGCTCCTATGAACTCTGACGCACTAGGAGTGTTGGGATTCCTGTTGCTGTTCTTATTTTGCTACAGGTATTTGGCGACTTGTTCCTATTTGCTGTTAGATTTGCGAACTGGTAAGTGCTCAAGCTCTCTCTCAGCTATGTTTTTCCTATTTGTGTTCGTGCTTCTGAATATCCCTGTTATGTGGGCTTTCTAAGCTAGAATGATATTATGCCGACCTTTTGTTTGATTTTTTCACTTGTAATTCTTCATCTAGATCTGTGTAAGTTAGCATGATTAGAAGATTTTTTTTGGGTTGTGACACTTGTTCGAAGTTATTGTGTTTATGAATGCCTAATCTCTCGCATTGACTATTTAACACTGTATCTTTATTTGAACACTTGCTCTGACACTCAAATGGATTAGAGCCCGCCCAGAATTTGTCTTAACAATTTCTGAGCCCTTTATGTAGGCTTTGTTGTTGCCCTTGTCTATATGAATCGGATGCTTTAACCAACATATAGTTTTAAGAATTGCAATGTGGTGTCTAGCTAACTCTGTACTCTTTAGTATTGCCTAGGTTCCTAAACAATTAGTTTTCTGCACTGTGCATGGTTTAAGTTCTGAAATCTGTCTGCTTTGCTTGACCTTAAGTTGGCAATGTCTTCTAACTAGGAAACCTTTGTGTTATACTCATCACAATTGAGATTCTTGTTAGCTGCTATAGATCATGCCTTTCTACTTGTTTACCATGTGTGAGTGTCATCCTCTGCCTATGACTCTATGAGACCTTTTTCACTTAGATTCATAGTTATAAAATCCCTTTTGGATTAATTCTGAACCATGCTCTACTAAGGGTGCTTATCAGGCGGACCGGACGGATAATTATGCTTAACGGTTCAGCTTATCGGTTATCGAATTATAAATGTAGTAATCCGCTAGCCATCCAATAAGACAACCGGTGGATTGGTATCGGATTAACGGTTATTGGGCGATTTATCGACTAAACCAAATTTATTAAACGTAGTGCTTCCATTTTCTTAAACTAAAGTAGTCGCTATCATGTTAAGTGTACCATATAGTGAAACTGAATTCTGGTCGAACAACTGATAACCATCAGGAATAGTGCCAATCTTTCTCCAAGATTCATTATTCACCGAGTACATTCCAACAATGTAATTACTATCCTTTGCATTAATCACAAGTGGCTTGTTGCGACCACCTTATAATCTTCAGTAACGAAATCATAGGCAAAACCATATAGTGCTGATTCGTAATGACTAATATTAGCACGTCGCAACACGCAACGATCAGGCTTGGGAATCATTTTTGTAGTTTTTACTAGCAGGATTCCATAATACTATTATGTGGCTATAAATCATACATAACAAACCATTACAAGTACTCATCGATATTGGCTAAGAAAAATAAAAGGAGAAAACAGAGAATTAACCTGAGAATTAACACAAAGATTGTTCCTATGATGACTGGCCGACTTCTCACTCCCTGCTGCAGGCTGAATTCAACTGAGAATTAGAAATTAACGATTTAGCCATTTAGGGTTTCAGTAGTACTTTATATACATAGGGGTAAAAGTGTAAATATAAAAATTCTTAACGGGTTAACGGTTTATCCGATAAAAAAATAGAGTAATCCGTCACCAAACCGTTAAGCCGTTAATTATTAAATCTCAATCCGTTCACCATCCATTACCCCGATAACCCGATATCAATAAGCCAATAAGTCATCGGTTCGGTTAACGGTTACGGTTAGGTTTTGAACAGCTCTATGCTCTACCCTAGACTCACTTTGGAAAGCTTAACATATACATCTTGTGTGTGCCTACCCTGTTAACTCTAAATGGCATGTTCCTTCAACTTGCTCTACCCTAGACTCACTTTGGAAAGCTTAACATATACATCTTGTGTGTGCCTACCCTGTTAACTCTAAATGGCATGTTCCTTCAACTTTCATGATGTTATGTATATCTAGCAAGCTCTTACCTGCTTAGTGATTTAACCATGTTATTAGTTTTCCATGTCCAAACTGCCGTGTTGAAATTAAGTCTATTGATTCTCCTAGTTCCTGTTCCTTGCTTAATCAAATCTGTCACTTTTTGCTTTTGAAATACCCATGTGTCCATGAATCCTGCTAAATGTCTCTATGAGGTGTTGCTTTGGAACTGTCTAGTTGATTTCCATGTGGTCCATTAATTTATTTGGTTAAGTGGTCAACATTGTAATTATTGGGTTGGATATGAATCCGTGCGTGACTTTGGGTTATGCAAATGGACATACTCTCCTGTTTTGGGAAGCATTTGGATCTGGGCTTGCTAATCGAGTGAAAGAGTCTGTTGAAGGCCCAGGTAGTGCTGGGTCAGCTCTACTTGAGTCTGCTCTATTTTGTTGGGCCTGTAAGCATCGCGATTTTGTAATATTTGTGTCTGTTTCTTCTTTTATCTTTTGGCATGTAATAATTTGTAAACAAACGATGGGGGAGATTAGTGAAAAGGGGTTGGGGTATTCTGATTTTCGCATGAACGGGTAGAAAACTTGCCTATAGGATTTAACTGTCTTGTTTGATATTCGTTGACGTGTTCCTATTCTGCACACTCATAAAAATCATGCTTATAGGGAATCACACGCACTTCACTCAACCTGTCTAAGGCATGTTTAAAGTATTTGCTATACTTGTTTCCAGGTTTACTATTATACACACTTAGACATCATGCCTATAGGATACAATAACATATGTTTTGCTAATGCCTATCTAGATACCATGCCTATTGGGTTCGAACTAATCAATCAACCAGTCACTTCTATTGCTCTTAGTACACCGCTCCTTTACAAATCATGACTATAGGATCTTAATCAACTAATCAATTACTTTGTTGCTTCGTTGCATTGCTACACCTAGGTGACATGCCTATAGGGATAAAGCACTATAAAATCAATCTCAATTATCAACCGAAAGAAGTCTTGCCTATAAGATGTTATTACTCGTCTTAGACAACATGTTTATAAGATCAACGTTGTTAATTTTGGGCTTTCGAACAGTCTTATTGCCTCCTGCACGAACAATGTTAGTGTCATGCCTATAGGTTTGTAATGCCTTTAATTTGCAAATCTGTTAGCCCAAAGTTGTAACGCTGCCTTCGGAATCATCTAGAAATCATGTCTATAGGACTTAACTAGTACTATAATGTTTCTTAACTCTGAAATTGTCTACTGCTTAATCTGTCGTGTGTATTCACGATTATGTGTGGGGTTTAACTTGAGCCTTTTCTTGCATTTATGTGAAGTCCTACATGTTTTGAATGTGCGCTAGTTTTGTCACTTTTGAGCATCCTAAGTAGAGTCTAGAACCACCTAATAGTAGGTCCAAAGCCTCCCGGACCATAGACATGGGACGGGTAGTGCACGTGTAAGACGTGACCTAGTATTGAATTAGAGCGCCTTTAAGGAAACAACTTTAAAATAGTAATCGGGTAGCAGCAGATGATAGTCTGTGCCCGCTGAAAAATATGAGCAACCCTTACCTTAAGAGAGCTGCGAAGTATTATTCATATTGCACGGGGTGATCCTTAAGGCTAAAAAACTTAGAACCCCCCTTTTTTCTTTTGTATGTTTATTTTTCACGCTTAGTCATCAAATATAGACTAACGCAGTTGAATCCTGTAACCTCTAAAGACTTGTATTGATTATTTATATAGTTTAATTTTTGTGCTATTTTCTTTACACTTGTTTATATTACATTAGAACCTTCAATTTACATGTCTTCCTTCACTTATATCATCACTTAGCTTAATTATAATTCAACAATTCACATAGTGTAAACCTCGGCGGGGACCCATAGTTGTGGACCTCGAAGAGTGTCTAACACCTTTTCTTTGAGGTAATCTGAGCCCATACCCGTCTTTGGTAACACGGACTAGTTAAAACAGAGTTATTTGCAAATAGGTGCGTCGTTAGGTGTCGACTCTTCTCTTTTAATACCCATTTAAAAGAGTTGTCACACGTCGAAACTTGTTTTCGCAAGAAAAAGGGGCGCGACATAAATCAGCCATTAAAATTTCAAGAATCAACGGGATACATGAAAGATAACCGTGTGAGATACATTAGAACTCCTTTCGACTAGGGAACTAAAAGGTTAAGACACTGCACGAAGACTTTTACAGGATGTTGGTGTCTGATAAGTCATCAGCAACAACGGGGCAAATTGTTGATCCCATTGCAAGAATCTGACATCTCCCAAGTCTATCTGTAAGGAAACGAATACAACGAATACAGGAAAATAGTGACTAGTCCAGGTTTGGTGCCAAAAGGTCAATCAGCATAGGAAAAGCTGATGTACTGCCAGCACTATTCCCACACCTTATACGCAGAACAAGAACCTATTATGAGCATATCAGGAATCTGGGATGACACCTAATTCAAGCTCAAAGACCTCAAATGCAAGGTCATCCGACAAGCAACATCTCAGTTCATGGATGCAAAGGTATTAATATCAACGAAGACATGCATTATTGTGTGTCTTCAAAGTAGAATTTAGTTTACTTCAAAATCCTTTACAAGGCAGCAATTTTGGATTCACTTTCATTCATCTTTAAGAAATTATATCCTCTATCTGGAGGTAGATTTCCTTTATGCTCCTAAAGACAGCAGATTGAAGTGAACCGAATTAATCTATATCATATAAAAACCAATGGAGATTACACTGTTGAACTAAACAACCCTGCTTTGAGCAGCATAAGACTATTCACTCGGGTAAACTGGATCCTGCAAAGAAGTCTACAGGAACTATGAAACTGTGTACTCCTTCACTTTGCAATAGGACTGTTATCATAAAAAATAAAAGATTGAGCTTAATGCTCAATCATGCATCTTATTGGTCAAGGCGTCAAGGCCTTAGTTAGAGGGATCTAATTACTTGACGGCTTGATTCTTTTGTTAAAAAAATAGGAAAGTAGTCTAACCTTGGCAAGAGGAAGTGGAAGTTTCTGTCACATGCTCTGACCTGATAACACAGTCAGGGCCCCTACGGTTATGGCCAGGGGCGAAGCTAGTGTTCTAGCTACGGGTTCAGCATAACCTAGTAGCTATGATCCAAACCATGTATTTATATTAAAAAAACTCACTTAATATGTGGAAATAATGTATTCAGAAACTAGTAAGGTGCCTTTCCTAGAATCAGGAATCCATAAACTCAAAATCTTGGCTCCGGGCCACTGGTTATGGCCATTCCTAAACCATCCCAGCTGATGCATCACAGCCATTTTTGTTAAATGAAGAAGAGGAACTATAATAAAGGGAATATATTGTCAGTGCTAAGCAAGATTGAAGAAGAATAGGGAACGGTACCTGAGATGATGCATTTAGCAAGTATGTATGATATGGGGCGATATGCTTTTGCAGTGACGCCATCTCTCGAAATAATAACAAAAACCTGCAAAATCATAAACAAAGCATTCTTTAGTCAATCAGATTTATATGATTGACCGTGGCCGTTTCAATGAGGTAATACCAAATAAAATATGTCGCCAATTCAGTAGCATAAATGAAAATGACCTTCTCTACAGTGATGTTTTAAAAGGAAGGGGCTTGAGGCGAGACGTTTATCTTTGACACGAGGCGAGGCTTAAGCCATGAGACATGGGGCGTAAGTCCCACGAATCTTTAAATTTTATTAATTTTAAGAATTTTAAGATAGTACAAAATAAAAAATAACTAAAAAATTTATATTAAAATCACAAAATTATAATAAATAATCTATTTAAAATATTTAAGAATTATAATTCAACTATGAATAATACGAAAAGTATGACATATATCATAATATGCAAATTAGTTGTAACGTCGTTACAACTCAAACATCAGTAATGTATTTGATACGAAATCTTATATGTATCTCTTAAGGAGTAACGAATCTTGAAAGAATTTCTATATTATAATTTGATTTTTTTTCAAATATTCCTTTTATTTAATATGCTTTCTATTTGAAAGAGAATTTATATAAAAACATAATTAACAATTTAAATATGATTCTCTAGCATCATTTATTTTTAAATTTCAACAAGTTAATAAAGTGACACGTAATTCCCCACACAATACCGTGATAACTAATTATTTGTAAATAGTTATTAGCTAATACTGAGTTATTAAATTAATAAGTATTGTATTTCGTAAACGTGAAAAAAAAATTATATTTAGGAAAATAATTATTAAAAAAATTATGGACTACTATATAATAAAGACAGAACAAAAGTTAATAATAAATGCATTCGAAAGATTTATTTAAAATTTATTATTATAGCAATCTTAGTGGATAAAGTGCAATAAGTTTTATTTAATTATGACATAAAATACTCACAACTTAATGATTTATGATTAAAAACGCAACTTTGAATAGTCAAAGATTTATTAAGAAAATTTGAGGATTTACAACATTAGTTACACACCATTGCATAAAGTTCTATTAGGCATGGAACTAAGCCCACACATAGGCCCAAGGGCGTTTTACTAGTGCTCCTTTTAAGGAAGTCTACAATACCTTACAATGTCGCTGACGGTTAAGTGAAGTCCCAGCAAAAGGCGCGTCCCCCAGAAAGAAGAAAACAGTTTCTTCAATCTTCACATAACCCGCAGGCCATAAAAACCCCTCTCAATTTCTTCTCCCAATTGCTGTTGTGGGCTGTGCCAGCTTTGGGAAGAAACTTTCACCTTTGTTGGCGTCCTGTTACTTCTGCTTGGTTTGTGGACAAGTTAGGATGAGATTGTTTGTGAGGACCATTATAGAAAATAATGAGATTATATTTCTATTGGTATATACTATTTGATTTATTCTACTAAACATATATTCCTAAAATTAAAAAGGTTCAAATACTTCTATCGTATTAGCTAACTCATGAGTATCACTTTAATTTTTCGCTGAAAACCCCATTTGTGGGAAAAACATACTCATTTAAGACGGTAAATAATGGTAAAGACCCCTATGAGTCAGTAGGTTAACATAGAGTGTATTTTTGTGGAACGGCTAAATGTATAACTTTTCCACACTGGTGGCCAAAAGGCCCAAAAGTTGCCAAAACCCAAAGAGAAAGCCCAAAACCACACCAGCTTAGCTCAGACCTGTAGCAGTAGCAGAGAGGGTTTAACAATCCGCCATAGCCGCCTCCCTTTCTCACACAGTACAGACAGTGAAAATGCGTAGACTCACGTCCCCATTAACGCGCCTCCACCTTCGAACACTGCTCCGCCGCTGTATTTCTTCGTCGGCGACTAATCAATCCCACCGCCTTCCCTGTTCCCAATTCTCCCTTTCCAACACCCACCTTTTCACTTCACCACTGCCCCATGACCCATTTCCGTTTTCACTATATTGTACCAGTTTTAAACCCTTTTCATCCCAATCTGAAGATCCTGTAAAGGATCAAGAAGAAACAATTGCTCAGTCTTTATCGTCTGAGCTTGTCAAAGAACTGGACGCGGAATCTCTCTCCATTCCAGAAAGACTCGATCTTTCTTTCTCCCACATAACTTTAACGCCTTCCCTGATCCTTACTACACTCAATCTTTCCCCAGATGCTGGCAGAACTGTTTTAGGTTTTTTCAAATGGGTTAAATCCAAAGAAAGTTTCAATCTTGATGATGAAGTTCTATCTTTCTTTGTGGATTATTTTGGACGGAGAAAGGATTTTAAAGCTGCAAATGATGTGCTTACTGATGGCCGAGGGGTAACCGGTTTTAAAACGTTTGAGTCCATGGTTGATAGGCTTGTACGGGCCGGTAGGCCCACTCAAGCAGTGGCATTCTTTGAAAATATGGAGAAAGAATATGGGTTAGTTAGGGATTTGGATTCTTTGAAGTTGGTTGTTTCTAGGTTGTGTGAACATGGTTTTGCTAGTTATGCTGAGAAAATGGTGAAGAATTTAGCTAATGAATTCTTCCCTGATGAATATGTATGTGATATGTTGATAAGGGGTTGGTGTGTTGATGGGAAACTTGATGAGGCACAGAGGTTAGCTGGGGAGATGTATAGAGGAGGGTTTGAAATTGGTACTTCAGCATATAATGCAATTCTTGATTGTGTTTGTAAGCTTTGTAGGAAGAAGGATCCGTTTCGGCTTCAATCCGAGGCAGAAAATGTGTTGGTGGAAATGGAAGAGAAGGGTGTTCCACGAGATGTGGAAACCTTCAATGTGTTGATAGCTAACTTGTGTAAGATCAGAAAAACAGAGGATGCTATGAATCTGTTCTATAGGATGGGGGAATGGGGTTGTTCTCCAGACGAGACGACTTTTTTGACACTTATTAAGAGCCTGTACCAGGCTGCAAGGATTGGAGAGGGTGATGAAATGATTGATAGAATGAAATCTGCAGGGTTTGGGGATGCACTTGATAAGAAGGCCTATTATGAATTTTTGAAAATATTATGTGGAATTGAGAGAATTGATCACGCTATGACTGTCTTTGCAAAGATGAAAGAGGATGGTTGCAAACCGGGGTTAAAGACCTACGACTTGTTGATGGGAAAGCTGGTTGCTCATAATCGTGTTGACAAAGCAAATGCCCTTTATAAGGAAGCCGAGAGCAATGGGTTGCCAGTTGAGCCAAAGGCCTATATGGTGCATCCTAGATATGCAAAGAAGAAACCGACCTCTGTGAAGAAGGAGAAGAAGCGGGAGACATTACCTGAGAAAATGGCTAGAAAGAGGAGAAAGCTAAAGAAAATTCGCCTGAGTTTTGTGAAGAAACCTAGGAAAATGCAGCGCAGAGCATACTGATCCTTTCTGTATTTGATGATTTTGATAGAGTTTTTCAAGTGGTTTGCTGAAAGGTTTTCCCCCTTTGTTTTAACTAGACAACATTAGAAATAAAAAATTTGGTTAGCAGCAGTGCATGCTCCTTTTTTTTTTTTTTTTTTTTTGCTTTTTAAATTTGTAACTCTTGAACCAATTTATATTTTTGTATCTCATGAATCCATTTTGAACTAAAGGTCTAACTTGCTATCCTTTTGCGTTACAAATAGTAGTCACATTCTTCTATGCTTCAGATGGACTTGAGTACATATATATTCTCTAGTGACGGATAAATCTAAATTACTTGTGACTAGATTAATTTGCAGTTGTTGGTGTTGAATTCGTTGTGCATTTGTCTGTATAGGCGCACATATTTTGTACTGGTTTATTGAAGTCGGATGCAAGAACAGCATGTTTAGTCTAAACTCTAAATTGATATAGCTGATGAAAATATTTTACCTATTTGTTTGTATGCATTTCAACCTGCTATGCTTGTTGTTAATAATTTTGCTTGTCTTGTTGATCATTTGATTTCTGACCTAAGTTTTCAATACAATAGCTCGAGAAATGCATCTTGTGTAAATATAATGCTGATCGTGTTCTTCATTTCTCTGATTTCCTTCTTGGTTAAAACTAAGACAGTATTTATTTCTACGATGCGTCTGCTTCAATAATATTGTTCTTTTATCCATGCACCGGCAATGAAAGAAGATTAAACAAAAATAGAAAGAAATTAGAAGTAAGAAATTATCTTATGGAAGAATATTTTTCTACTCAGGATTTTTGTGGGCACAAACTTAAGTCCTATATGGGAAAGATTTGTAGTTCCATCTGAAGGTAAAATTTTCTGCAATAGTAATTGTTTGTTTGAACTATCTTTCTTCCTATTGAAAGTGATTGTATCGTGTATATCTCTATTGTATGTGTTAATCATAAACTGCAAAGGTAAAAAACACAATCTTGACTTGCTTCTTTAGCATCTTTTTCTATGCAAGAACAGCATGTTCAGAATAATCGTTGGAATTCTCATTCCCAGTTGCCCTTTAGTCTAAACTCTAAAGCTGTTTTCTAGCATGTCTTGCGCATACTGTTTTTCCCCTTCTGCTGGCAATTAAATTGGTGTTACCTACTCTGAAGCAAAATCCATATCCCAGTGTTGCTTCATCTTTGAGTAAAGATTTAATTGTGCCAGGTTAAGTTAGATTCTTGTAACAAAAGTAGGAATTTCACCAAAGAATTCTTTGTTTATTTGGAGATACTTAAATAATGTTGTACCAGCAAGATCAGTGCTTTGGAAGAGGGAACTAATGATTTGCACACTATTCTCTGTGTTTGGTCATGTGTTCTTGCTATGTAACATTGCCGATATTCCTGCCAATCCACAAGGTTGAGGTTTTGGTAGTATTATAGACATTTTGTTATATTAGCAGAGTTTGCCCTTACAAAGGAGACGTGGATTCTGAATACATCATATAATAGGAGTCATCTTCACATCTAAGTGAATTACCTCAACAGGGTTGGTGTTGCACGATCATGGAGAAGTTGGTAATGGAAGCAGTGATCGAGGGAGACTGAATGGATGAAAAATATTGAATATGATGGGGTTGAGTATTGTGAAAATGCTGCAGATTATTGTGGATGGACCATAGAAAATGTACATGGCATTAGGAGGATGCGTTTTACTCAGCAAATATGAAGTATGATGACTCAAATATCGGATTGGATATAAGGAATTGTTTAGCACATAAGTATCTGCATTTTGGATTATATGTGACTAAAATTTCAGCTATATTATAACTTTGAGCGATCATCCTGCTGCTATTACAAAGTACTTCAGGACAAATTCCATCGGCGACAAAAACACTTGAATGATTTTCTTTTCATCTGTCCAAGATTTGGCGGATAAAGTTACTTAGTACCTGTTATTGGTGGGAAGTGACAGGTACCCTATGGAATTAGTTGAGGTAGGCACAAGTTGACACCACGGTTATAAAAAAAGAAAAAAGGAAAGGAGGATGATGACCACTAAGGTCAGAGTTCAGCTAGGTTGGTACTTGGTAGCATTGTGGAGGATGTATTGATCTTGGCTGTAATATTCTTTGGTGTTATTAATTTACTAGTTTTTGGACACGTTCCATATCAATCAATATAATTTATTTTAAACAACATAAATATTAGTATAAACAAAAAATTGAAGCATAAAAAGTGCAGGTAAATTAGCAAAATGTGTGACCAAATTGAATCTCATCATAGTTGATCCATTTGACACTTGCCAAAGAACAAGGGTAAAAAGAAATTTAAAATCCCTCTATCATGCACCGTTCAAGTTGTCGTTCTTTAGTAATTTTATGCTCTTAAATATCTAAGTCAAATAAATATTCTATACAAAGCCAAAATTTGATGTTATTTTCACATCAACGTTTTCAAATTGCCCCCTGCCAATAAGAATTTTAACTAAGAAAATAGCAAAAATCTCATGTTAACTATTCTAGGCATCCTATGCCATATTTGTGGAGGGGGGGGGGGGGGGGGGGGGGGGGGGGGGGGGGGAACAAAAAAAAACTAATCCCTAGAGCAAACAAAAACTACAAAAGCTATGTAAATTTACATAGATATTTTACACCTCAAACGAAACTCCTGAATCCAACTCCATTAATATCAAATTAGCATATACTATGTAGCAAGATTATAATATTCACAAATTGTAGTCATATGAGCTGGAGCACCATATGTGCAATCGATTTTTCTTTGATATTATAGACTTTTAGCTTTTTGTAGCAGCTCCAAATAAATAAATTACTTAAATGATATATCATGACTTCTAATCCAATAGTATTAGCATAAGTAAAATTTACTATATGCGGAGAATACACATTACCAATTTTGAAGATAGTAAAAATACTATAAATTATTTATTTCAGAGCTCTATTGAATTATTGTATTGATTAGCACACTATTGATACAGAAGTATTCCAAAATTCCCTAGCTAAAGAAACAAAAAAGAAATTTAGAATAGTTTAAGTTCATAAAATATGATATACAAATACGTAAAATTATTCGCAAATACTTTTGTAAATTTAAGCGGCTTAGGAACATAAAATTCGAAATAAATAATTCGTCAAGACATTCGTGACAATTACCACATTAATGATTGTGCACTCTAATACACACACAAAAAAAATTGGTCATGTTAAAACACTATATATATATATACAGAGAGAGACATGTTCTCTAAGTGAGCTTAAAAAAATTATTAGTAGAAGAACGAAGTCGGCAATATATGTACCTCCATCAAATTACCGTGTCGACGGAGAAATTGGAGTGTGTAATTATTTTCTATTAATTATTTTCATAACTCCCAAATATTAGTTAATGTGTAACTTTATGATACCATCGAAATATTATTTAATTATGTGTAACTTTTGAAAGGCAAACGTCGTTTGCTTGAGTGAAATTTGTTAATGCACACAAAAAAAGATATAAGTAACACTACAAAAAAAAAATAGCAGAAACAGATGCAATTCTTGATTAAGCAAGAGGAAGATAAAGGAAGAGGAGTCCAAAGTGTACCATATTTGTGGAAATTATGAAGGCAAAACCCAATATTCTAATGGGAATAATGAAGAAGAAATTGGAGTTACGTTGCTTGTTTAAGATAACATACAACAATTTAGAAACAAGTTCGAGGAATGTGGTTAATGGCAAGAACAGTGGTGGCAAAAACGTGGCTATCAAGTGACAAACATCACATTAGCAGGTCGCCTCCTCATCCAATCCTATGAATTCATCTTTCTTTGTGACTACTTCTATGGGTGATGGAACTTCAAATATGTAAGATGGAGTAACTTTAAATATATGGAATTGTTACTCTAAAGTTTTGATTTGCTTATTTGAATTTGTTATCAACACATGTTGTTTTATTTACATAGTTCATTTGCCTTTTAGACTAGCCTCGTTATCATTAATTACTTTGTAAAATTTAATAAGGTTGTGCGTTTGTTATTTGTATTTCTTTGGTTCAGAATGATTCAAATCTTGGGAGTTACATTAGCACCACTGGTTTCGACTTTGTAAGTGAATCCTCATCTCTACTTTTTAGAGCCACGGTGCTGGTAATCAGCCCGGTAGCTTAGTTACAGAGCTTTAGGTAAGAATCTGTATTTAGGAGATGGATTTTCACCAATGTGATTTACAGAAGAGAGAATTGATATTCATACTTTGTGTAAAATTCATCTTACAAATGGGGCAATGCGAAAGGAACACCAGATATCTTTATGCCTAGAAGTTCAATATTACTTTCTCTTAAATGCAAATGGCTACGTAAGTTCCGGTAAATAATTCATGCCGCTAACGTTTTTAGATATTAATCTTTATAAAAAGTTATTTCTAAATTGATATTGCGATTAGTTCACTAATTCAATTAATAAAGTAATCTCGAGAAACTAAAGAATTTTGCACGTCATCTGCTTTGCCTCTTGATTGGATCTGTCAATACTGATGTACATATGACATTCCAAGTCATCTTTTGCCGAACTATATACAAAGCACCTTGGCTAAACTAAATTTTTTGAATTGAACAAGACTCTAGTTGGAGATTTGTTTGATTGATAATTTTTGGAAAATTTTCCCTTGAGGAAACTATTTATCTACGCAAAACATCATCGTCTACTCTACGCTATTTTTTAGCACTTGCTCCTAGCCTCCTATCAACATGAAACATTATTTTTGTTCCTTATTGCTTAAAATTATCTCCTCTAGCCTCACCTCCCTCTATCAATATGATATTCACCAACATAATATCTAGACCGAAATGATCTAAAAATTAAATTTCTTAGCTAATATACATTTATTTTAATAAAAAACTTTTATGTCGCAAATATTCTACATCCTATCAAACAGAACAGTAAACCAAAAGATATATGCGAAATCTTTTCCAAGCTAAAGTGAGAAGAGCAACAATACCTTATCGACCAAATAGGAACAGTAAAAAAAGGAACGACAAACTAACTCATCCATTGGTCGAACTTGAAAAGAAAAGCAAAGAAATATAAATATTAACAAAAATAACAGAATCAATTGAAGTAACAAAAAAAATATTAACTACACTTCAAAATAGTAAAAAACATAACACAAAACAAAAATAACAGAAGAAAGCAGATTAATAGTTTCAAACATATGGAAAAAAATCTCTACTTGATTCTTCAAGTTTGAATAGAGGAGAAGACCGTAACAGGTAGCCCATATTACTCTTCATGAAACAAACAATTCTTTCTATGCATCAAATCAAAAATTCCATTGGTTGGAAAGTTTTGTATCTGTGCTTTGTGTTAACCAAGAAAAAGTATCGATTTGTGGTCTAATTTCGTTTATAAAGAGAGCTGATTGAGATTCTACTCGTATTTGCTACCTTTATGTTTCTCATAAAGAAAGGGCTACATGTTTTTAAAACTACTTTTTAGTGCATCACTGTATACATTAAAAAAAATTGACTATTGAAATGCGACCACTTGAATTTGATCTATATTGAGCTATAGAATAGACTAATGCAGTGAAGGCTGAATAATTAAGAAATTTAAACTTAGAAAACTAACAGACTACAATTACTATGGGTCCAAAGGCTGCAATGCAAAAAGATTATAACCGTGTAAAATAAAGAAACCAACAATCAAGGCAACATAATTAATCGAATTGATTATATTTACAAAACTGATGGAATGGCTCAAGGATACAATGGTCACTAGCTTTTGACGGATATTTTAATAAAACAATTTAACCAAAAAAATTTCACACTTATATATATATAACCAAAAATACTTTTCTTCCTAAATACAGGAGCTAACAAATAATATTTATGGATAATGAACAAAACAACAATTATAGAACGTCATAAAATGAAAGAAGACGAAATATGTTAGTTTGTAGATTAATGTGATGAGATCAGTTTTTCTTATAATTATTCGGAGGAAATCATGAAGAGGTGAGAGAAAGGAGAGGAAGAGATTCATTTGTTTAAAATGAGTTAATTTTATCTATGGTCATTGAACTTTTGTGGTTTTATTCAAAAGTCACTTTATCATTTAACTTTGTGTTCATTACTCAAAAGTCATTATTTTTTTTTTTTTTTTTGTTACACAAAAATCATTTTACTTTGCTCTAGTTATCACAAAAGTCACATTTGCCAGATTTTATAATATTTTTACTTGAAAAGTCTATTATGCCCTTTATTATATAAAATCTTCATATTTATATAGTTCCTTCTAGATTTTACCCAGGTATTTTATTTATAACTAAAATAATTTAATATTATTTTATTTATTATTTTATAATATATTCATGCATTTAATTTTTCCTCAACTGATTTATTTTTAACTTTTACCATACGGAACTATTTTCAGGTTCGAAATTTCAAACGGACCTCGATTACTCCAAAACATACTCCAAACAAAGTTTAAATAACTTTAAAACCTTCAATTAGTCAACTTTCACTATTAAGCACCGAAACACCCCCGGGTTGTCCAAAACCCGACCCCAACATACGCCCAAGTCCAAAATCATCATACGAACATATTGGAACCGTTAAATCCCGATTCCGAGGTCGTGTCCTAAAAACATTGACCGAAGTCAAACTTGGTCTTTGAAAGCCAAACTAAGGAACCAAGAGTTCCGATTTCAACCCGAACCCTTCCAAATCCCAAACTAACCATCCTCGCAAGTCATTAAACAGTAAAAACATATATGGGGAGTCTTATTTAGGGGAACAAGGTTGTAGAAGGTAAAATGACCGGTTGGATCGTTACAAGTGGTTAAGAACGTTGACGTGAGATTTGTTCATAATAAAGTTACTGATAAATTTAATAACGCTACCAATATATCTTGAAAATTAACGTTAAGGAATATACAAATATATTATAAAAATAATAAATAAAATAATACGCATTAAGTTATTTTCTTTATAAATAAAATACCTAGGTAAAAATATATTATATAGTATATAATATAGAAGTAATTACAAAAATATGAAGATTTATATAATATCATGGGTATAATAGACTTTTCAAGTAAAATATTATAAAATCTGGCAAATATAACTTTTGTGATAACTAGAGCAAAGTAAAAAGATTTTTGTGTAACAAAAGAAAGAAAAATAACTTTTGAGTAATGAACACAAAGTTAAATGATTTTTACGTAACAAGAAAAAGAAAAGTGACTTTTGGGTAACAAACACAAAAGTTCAATGACCACCGATAAAATTAACTCGTTTAAAATTTAAAGTTTATATTAATATATAAATTAATTAATGAATCATTGTGGGATTAAATCGAAGGGTAAAATGGTCACTTAATTTTTAAAGGATATTTTAGAAAAACAACTTTACCTAGAAGTCTATCACTCTAAACCTTTTTTACTTTATTCAGGAAAAGTAAGAGAACAAAACTAAAAAAAAAAAAAACAGAAAAAAGGAGCAAAGTGCTACCAAAAGAACTCTGTTCGATGCCCAAGCTAATGAAGATCAAGCTGCTGCATCCAAGATCTGTTAGCTGCAACTTACTGTTATATTGAAGCTTAGATATAATATAACTGATCTGTGGCTTTTGTGGTTAGTACTTAGTACTACTACTATTTTTATGCACCTTGGCAAGCGAGGTATAGTAACACTAACTATAACACGAAAAAGGATGTCATTATGAGGCTTTATTGCTTTGTGAATGGAGTATATAAGAAGGTTCAAATCTGAAAGGAAGCAAAAATCTAGCTGATTTCTTTTCATCTGATTAAGTTTCGGTGCAGAGATTTGTCGAATACCTATATTATTAGAAGATAGCAGGTACTCAGTGAAATAGTCAAAGTGCGTATAAGCTAGTTAGGCACCATCTTCAAATAGAGCGATACAAAAAAGATACCATTATAACCTACTTTCAAATTGAAATGCCTTATTTTGACCAAAAACAAAAGAAGTAAAAGAAAGATGGCAAGCACTCAGTACATATTGGGCAACAACTTTAAGAAATGTAATACTTCTATTAGTTTATTTAGGTAATACAGTTTTTTTTCTTGAAACATATATTATATGCGTCAACTCTTTTAGACCGCTCATTGATTTTCAACTATTTTTTTTAATTATCTGAAATATGAGCGAGTTTGTTTTTGTTGAATTCATTTTCAACCCACTCAAACCCAAGATAACACGCCCAGCCCCGGCGCCAGCCACCACTACCCTTCAGGCCTTTACACTTCACAGTAACAAAAGAATTTTATGCTTCTTGCATCTCAGATTTGTGCCAAGTGTCTCATCTTAATGGTATTTTTCTCCCAAATTTCAACCAAAATTTTATTTAAGAGCAGAAAGATGTGCCAAAGTATTTAAAGTTTATTGATAACTCTATATAATTGCAAGCTAATGATCCCCCTTAATTAGCCGCGTCTTGACCAAGTATGATAATGAAACGTTAATTAAATCTAATAAATTCTAATGCTTAACCAAACAACGACAATAAGTGTTTAACTTTTTTAATGGTCCAACTATCTGTTTCTGCTAGTAATAAAAATGGAAAAATAGCAAACAATTGGATGAAGTCTCTCTTTTGAATAGATTAACAATAAAAACAGAGGTGGTCGGTTGGATGAAGCAAACCATAAAATTCATTTCTTATTCTAAATTTGAGTACTATTTGTTTTTGAATGTCAAAACATTGTTATATGATATAACCAGAGAATTGCACTAACATTATGGACGCCGTTTTCATTGACAGGCAATATATCTTTTTGGTGCTATTTGTATTTCTTTTGTGTGTGCGTATGTTTTGTCCTTTCTCTTTCCCCCCTGTATTGGTTCATCCATTTAATTTCATTTTGACACAGTTCTTGGCGTGTTGAAATTTTAAAAAAGCACGTATTAGACGTTTCAATTACAATTCACAAATACTTTCTTGGGGAAGTGAGAGTATGTGTCCTGCCAAAAAGCAACTGAATAGAAATCTCTATAAAAGAAATGAAAATTGACATCCTCAATAATTTTTTCTAAAACCATTTCTTAAGCGTCAAATTCAAAAATAGTCAGATTTTCAAGTGATAATTGAAAAGTAGTCATAATTTTAAAAGTAATGTTTTTAAATTGAGTAGAGGCATATGCTTTGGTCACCAGGCTTTGGAATTCGTCCATAGTGCTCAACGTTTATATAATATTGTGATGATCCAAAGGGTCATCCCGTATTTTATAAGTCAAAACGGTGTTCCGCGGCCTTGAAAACCTCATTTATCTCACCTCGTTTTGCGTGCGCAGCCCGAGCATATATACGGGAAGCTTTTATATGAAAACTTGAGAAAAATGCTAATTTTACCTTTAAAATTTAATTTAAGTTGACTCTGTCAACATTTAACGGACCCGAACCCGTGATTTGACGGTCCTGGAGGGTCCGTAGGAAAATAGGGGACTTGGGAGTATGCCCAGAATCGAATTCCGAGGTCCCAAGCCCGAGAAAATATTTTTGAAAGAAATTGTCTTTCTGAAAATATAAGAGTTTCTGGAAATTTGATTATATTTGAAATTTATGGTGTCGGGCCCATATTTTGGTTCTGGAGCCTGGCACAGGTTCAATATGATAATTAAGATGTGTCTGTAAAAGTTGGTAAGAAACAAAGGTCGTTTGATGTGATTCAGACCTGTAGTTGTGAAATTCGATACTTTGGAAGTTTTGAGATTTGCAGAAATGAAGCATGAAGTCCCCAGATTCGGCATGGTCGCCAATATTCACCCTAGGCTGCTGAATTGGTGGGAATACCTCCACTCTAGTGACAAAACTCTCATCAGAAAACACCTGGGCAATCTACCATCTCTTCTAGATATCCAGCTAAACAAAATGGTGATAGAGGCCGCTACTCTGTTTTGGGATTGTGATAGGTCCGTGTTTCATTTTGGGAATCTTGAAATGACACCTTTATTAGAAGAGATAGGAGGATTGGCTGGTCTAGCTTGGGAATCTCCGGGGTTGCTGATGCCTGAAAACCGCATGGGCAGGGGTTTCCTCAATATGATGGGTTTTAAGAAGAATCCAGAATTGGTGTGTCTGAAGGATTCATACATCCCTTTCGACTATATATATGAAAGGTACGGTCACAGTAAATCGTACCGCACCTACCAAGACGAGTTTTCCATCACCTCTATGGGACATATCCATCGCCGAGTGTTCGTGTTTATGGTGTATTTTTTGGGTTTGATTGTATTCCCAATGAAGAAGGAAAGAATCCACACTAGGTTGGCCATGGTAACTAAGACGCTAATGGAAGGGATAGACGAGCAGGATTTCAGCATTGTGCCCATGATCATCGCAGATATATATCGGGCCCTAGAAATGTGTCAACGAGGAGCAAGGCATTTCGAAGGTTGCAACTTATTACTCCAACTTTGGCTCATAGAACATCTGCAAAAAGGTGAATATCGACAAGACATCCATCGAAGGATTTGGGATGACCATATCGTTTTTCATCACCCAAAGCTAATGAACTATATTCCCGACATGTTCGCTTAGCTAGAGAATGCCGAAAGATGGGTTTAATTATTTGGTAACTTAATCGAGGATCAGGTTCAATGGATGTTCGAGTGGTTTCCGACAGACGAGTTCATCATTCGGTCCCGAGACGCTTCATTTCTGATACTGATTGGTCTAAGGGGGACATACCCTTAGGTCCCTCTGCGAGTTATGAGGCAATCAGGTAGAAGGCAGGTTATACCTAGGGTTGAGAAAATAAGCCATCTTCGAGCAGACTTCCAGAATGATGATAGCCCTTACAAGTGCCAAGCTCAACACCTATGGCACTGCAGGATTAGGCTCGAAAAGGACACCCTCGAGCCAGACAGGTATCACGCCGGTTGCACTCCTTTCTATCTTGGTTGGTTAGAAGAAGATATGGGTGGTCGAATCGAGTCGGGGTTTGTTCAAGGTCACCGAGTCATAGACGAAAAGGCTGAAGCACAAGTCAAGTACAACCAACTGCGCAAAATGATCCGTGAATATGAGGATGATCACTACAAGATACATGAGTCCAATAAAAGATTGATCAAGGAATGGAAGGACATGGTTGTCAGCGCTAACCAAAGGTTGAGTTACTTGGAGCAAGGTAATTTAATAATTTTTTATGTAAAGATAAATTTGGACGAAAATACTGTTCAAACATCCGAAAAATATTCCAGCATAATATACTGGAGTTTCGAATTTTTTTCCATGTGAACTTCCAGCATAATATACTGGAGTTCCAGCGTAATATGCTAGAAGTTTATACATAGGTGCTCCAATCTCCAATATATTATGCTGGAACTTCCGTGTGCTGGAGTTCCATCATAATATGCTAGAAGTTCATACACATGTGCTCCACAGTCTCCAGTATACCATGCTGGAACTTTCTGTGTTCCAACAAAGTAGTAACTATTTTTCAATAACTTTGCAAATGCTGGCTATTTTTCAATTATCACTCCAAAAACTAACTATCTCGTGCTATTTTTACATTTTTTAATGAAGTTGCATTCAATTAGTTTGCCTTCCTAAGGCCAAAAAAGGTCACGAGGCATGTGAGCCTTTCAAGTCAAGCGACTATCAGAAACAAGCCTACAAGAGTTGTGATCTAGTGCTAAGTAACCTTTCACCTTTTAATAAGAGATTTCAGATTCAAGTCCTAAGTAAAAATTATCTTTGTTAAAAAGCTTTATCATAATGTGAGAATGTCTTGACGCAAATTTGAATTTAATCAAGGCCCATGACGAGTACCGAACATCTCGAAAACCTAATTTTTTTTACAATACCGGAAGAAGAAAGAAGAAGATGCTAACACGTCAGCTCTACTAACCACTTTTGAGTGTTTTTAACCTAAACTTAATGATCCAAAGTAGAATGTTAATAATCATAATCATTTGCACATATAATGGCCAATTATATTCCACGAAGTGTTCCCATTCAAAATCATTTAAGTTTAAGTCAATCACTTATACATGTTGCAGTTTCTCAAATTTTAATCATATTACACGAGAGAAATTAAACACAAGATTAGTCTCTACTTATTAAAGTAAATTTCACAATCTGCCCCGAAAAATTCAGAGGCGGATGTGCTGTATTGCTTACGGGTTCAACTAAACTCATAACTTTCGACAAAGAATAAAAAATTATATGTATAAATTCATTAAATTTTTCAAAATAATAAATATAAATCCATAACTTTAAAAATATAATGGATCCAATATTAAAAATATTAAATTTGAATCCACAAAATTTAAATCCTAAATCCACCTCTGCCGAAAATCTTGTACTTCACTAAAGGGTATTGTGCTATGTCAATCCAATTACATGGTTGAACACATGAAGTTATGACAAAAAAAAAAACACGGAAAGTCAATCTTAAATAGTAGTAATTTTTACTTGGACAATTATCCCCTTGCCAAATTTCACTATATTTTTCCCATAATAAAGTAGTTAATCTTTTATTAAAAGCAATTACTTTTTTTAAATCTCTTATTTTACTTGAAGGAAAATAAATGTGAAGCACCCCTCCCATCAATTTCTTTTTCCATCAAACAAGATTCCTTTTTTTTTTTCTGCAACTCTTTTCCCAAAAATTGCAACAAAGGGCTGGCAATTGTCCTTTCTTTTCCCTCTATTGGAAAGGTTCTTTTTTGTTTTCCCCTCTTATTGCCGCGGCATTTAATGGAAACACTGAAAATTCATTTAGAAGCTACTATCATTATAAATTCAATTAATCTCAAAGAAAAATTAAATAGTATTTGCTAATCTGGTGACAGTTGTCTCAATAAAGTCTATTTCGCCCCTAACACAGTACTCCATCCATATGAACATTACAAAGGCTAATTCCTTGCCATTTTAATTCTCTTCCCTCTTCTTTCTCTCTCCTACTCTGCCAACCTCCATTCCCCCACGCAAAATATTTGTCACTCTTCCCTAGTCCAAATATCCAGAAATACTCTACTAGTTTTTTTCTTTTTTAAACTCAACAATGGAGGTTTGCCTTAGTTCCAGCTCAAGATCAATCACTAAATTTGGCAATTTTGTTATTCTGATCGCTTTCTTGATTTCTTTAATGTGCTTTCAGTCTGCAGGTGAGTGCTCAACGTGTCATTCCCTCCGTCATCATCCCATTAACCAATGAAATTTACCCTAAATAATATATAACATTCCTTATTTTCTTATTACGCTAATGAGTTTTGTAGAATCAAACTGACTAAGTTGTTCTTTCTTCTTCCTTTTCTTTGTGGGTGAGATATAAAAGTAAAAAAAAGAAGAAGAAGATTTTTTGGCATTGGTGTAGTTGTTTTGATTTTAAGCTTTTGGTCAAAGATAGTTTGGATATTCGAGTTTTGAATGTGGTTTGGTTTATTGACGGAACAAGAATGTCTTGCACGTTGATGTGCATGCTAAGCTTTGGTTTCTCTGCAGCACAGTAGAAGACTCTACAGCATTTTGACCTTACTTTATTGTTAATTTCTATTATAACTTTTTAATATTATGTATCGATATTCCCCCATTGTTTTAGGTGAAGTTCTCTGCATCTTGTTTGTTTTATTCCTTGTTTGTTTTTAAGTTTGTCCAACACGAAGATGGTGATATTTATATTTCTTTTTTTTTTTTGAAGCAAAATCTGTTTCTATTCCTTTTACTTTTTAAGTCAATATTACCTTGTAATATTAAATTCACCTACTTAATGTTTCAGTCAACCATTTGCATTTATAACGATTGGAACATTGATATACCAATCTGATACGTATTCACTAAACTGTAATTTTACTGAATTTCGTTTCGATTGATGGTTAGTTCACATTGTTGATATCAGATTCACCTACATAATCTCAGGGTTGTCATATTATATTTGCCTGACTGTTAAATTTATAATGCTTGGGACATCAAAATTGTACAATTTGGTACAACAACAACAAATCCAATGTAATCCCACAAGTGTAATCCCACAAGTAGGGTTTTGGGAAGGTATTATGTACGCACACCTTACCTCTACCTTCAAGAAGGCAGGTAGGGGGCTATATGCACTTGTTGCTGGCTAGGTTGATGAGTTAGTTCAGATTACTGATTGTTGTTGGCTCAGTTATGAAGACGACTTCTAGAAATTTTATGTCTCTATGAAGAACAAATTTGGGATATGGAACAAACTCCGAGAAATAGTAGAAATTAAACCACTACTAACACTATTTTTTTGGTGTCTTTTTTCCGAAGGTAACTGATTGCTAAATATTGTTGCAGACGCTTATGATGCACTCGATCCAAATGGAAATATTACCATAAAGTGGGATGTTATATCTTGGACTCCAGATGGATATAATGTGAGTGTATTTGCTCTTATTTTACTAGCGAAATGTTCAAAGGAAGATATGACTCTATCTAGAAGGAACATGATTTCAATTATATCATTGTCTCATTTCCAATCTAATTGGATTGCCATTCCAGCGTTGAAAGATTTCATTTTGATCCCTCACTCCTCAAAAAGAAACATAAATGAATATATCTTTACTTTTGTGTTTTGTCTGAAACAGGATAGGACACACATATCTTAAAGGTCCCCTCTTATCTCACTTCCACAAAATAAACAACCTAACCTCAGGGTGGTTCAAGTAATTAATTTTGTTCTTTACCAATTCAAAATGCTACAATAGCCTTAATGGCAATGATGTGCTCTAATTTCATTAGCTCTTTCTGTAGAGTACATCGGTCCCTTTTATAATCTTTCCTATGTAAGCATTTTTTAGAGAGGTAACATTGTATTAATCAAATCCACAAAGGTTGTGCTGGTTCATATTTCCAATCTAAGCATAGTTTATGTATCAAAGGTTTTAGGCCCATGTTTGTTTTTATAAGTTTCTCTGTGTGCATCATTTCCTTGTCTATTTGAATTAGTGCAACATGGAAGTTCAAATTTTATTCTTTTTTTCCTTTTTATCTAGTTGCAAAATCACTCATCACTTAAAATACCATCCAGAGCTTATAATGAAGTTTATTACAATAGTGCTTGACCCAAAGAGTATTTTCTCCCCTGAATTATGCAGGCTGTTGTTACAATATATAACTTCCAAAAGTATCGTCATATTCAAGCACCAGGATGGCAACTTGGTTGGACATGGGCCAAAAAAGAGATAATTTGGAGTGCAACGGGAGGTCAAGCCACAGAGCAAGGAGATTGTTCAAGATTCAAAGGAAATATTCCTCATTGCTGCAAAAGGGACCCAACCATTGTTGATTTGCTGCCAGGAACTCCGTATAACCAGCAAACTGCAAATTGTTGCAAAGGTGGAGTAATTAGCTCATGGGTTCAAGATCCACAAAAAGCTGTGAGCTCATTCCAGCTCAGTGTTGGTCAAGCAGGAACAAGCAACAAGACAGTGAGGTTGCCGAAAAACTTTACCCTCAAGGCACCAGGACCTGGATATACTTGTGGACCTGCAAAGAAGGGAAAACCAAGCAAGTTTCCAACACCAGATGGAAGAAGGGTCACTCAAGCTTTGAGTAAGTTATAGTGCATTATCAAGCTATAAGTATGCTAGAAAAACTTTTTTCAGTGGGTGCATGTTTTCTTTTTCAATTAAGTATATTGTTATTTCTATCCCATTCCTTTAATTTCTCAAAACACTAATGACATGACACATTGGTAAAAGATGCCTACCTTTTGAGCATGAATTTTTTTTTTCTTCTGGCGAGTGGTATAATCATTTTACTTGTATCTTTTTTCCTTGCAGTGACGTGGAATGTTACTTGCACCTATTCACAGTTCCTAGCTCAGAAGACACCTACCTGTTGTGTCTCACTCTCCTCCTTCTACAATGACACCATTGTGAACTGTCCAACATGCGCCTGTGGTTGCAAAAATAACATAACTCAACCTGGAACATGTGTAGAGTGAGTGGACACTATCTTTAATCTCAAAGTCTCCCTTTCTTTTTCATTTTAGCTTCAGGAACTTCTTAATATTCATATGATATTTTTATGCGCTCTGACAGGCAGGACTCCCAATATTTAGCTTCAGCACTTGTAAGCTCAGGAAAGAATGATTACAGTCCTCTGGTTCGGTGTACTGATCATATGTGTCCAATTCGAGTTCATTGGCATATTAAGACCAACTATAAAGAATATTGGAGGGTAAAACTCACCATACAAAATTTTAACTACAGAATGAACTATTCCCAATGGAATCTCGTTGTTCAGCACCCAAACTTTGACAACCTCACCCAGATATTCAGCTTTAATTATGAGCCACTGGTCTCCTATGGTTCCATTAGTGAGTAATCTTTGCCCTTGATAAGTAAATACAACCTTTTATATACATTTGAACTTCTAACTGATTTTTCTTTTAATTGATATTATACAGATGATACCGCTATGTTTTGGGGAATCAAATTTTATAATGACTTGCTAATGGAGGGTGGACCTTCTGGAAATGTGCAATCAGAGATCATATTTCAGAAGGATAAATCGATGTTCACCTTTGAAAAGGGATGGGCTTTCCCTCGAAGAATTTACTTTAATGGGGACAATTGTGTTATGCCACCTCCGGATGCCTATCCTTACCTACCAAATGCTAGTGCCCATAGTGCGCTCACTCTACTTCACTCTCTGACAGCGATTTTGGTGTCTCTGATTCTACTATATTCACAAACTTTGTAATATTAAAAGCATCACTTTTGCAACTTCAGCCCAAGGTTCCCAAATGTGACGGTGTACTTGTGATTTTGTAGATGTAACTATTGGCTTGCTTTGTTCCAGTTCGATTGCATTGAGATTCAACAGATGCGTTGTATATCTTTGTAGAATTGTAACCCTTTATGATAATGCATCAGTGCCCTACATCTTGAAAATTTTGATGTACACTATTGAATGATGTTGAGAAAGATTTGGCAGAAAGCAAGAATCTTATACAAAAGTGAAATGCTATCTCCAGATATATACAATAAAATGGACAAGGTGCATTCTCACTGTTCTTTTTACATGCATGCAATATAAAACCAACCTAAGCAAGCTCTTTCATTGATGGAACACAGTCTAATATTATCAGAAGGGCCAGCAGATTCTGTTGTTGCTTCTGTTCTAGAAATGTTTTTGCCATTATCAGGTTAGGAAAATCATCAAAATCATGCAAATTACAGTGCTTGAAAATGAAAATGGTCGTTTTTCAGTAGAGTTGGGCAAAGTTGGGTATGAATCCGGAGGAGGGAGTTTGCATTCAGCTCCATTGAAGTAGACTCTGCGGGGAAATCCCCATCCAGACTTTAGGGTAAATGACTCCTTATCTTTTTGCATAAGCACCTCAGACTGAACATTCCCCGCAGGTCCAGCTTCCATCAAGAGATCATTGTAAAATTTCATGCCATAGAACATGCCAGTATCATCTGTGTATCAAGCATGATCGTTAAGTTCAGTTCAATTTTTTTCTGCACGAAATTAAGAATGAGAAAAAAAGTACTAAATTCACATTCATATGCACTCACTAACGGATTGGTATGGCACGAGAGGCTTGTAGTTGAAGCTGAAAACTTGAGTCACATTGTTGAGATTAGGATGTTGTGCCACAAGTGTCCATTGTGTATAGTTTAATCTGTAGTTGAAGTTAGTGATAGCAATCTTGACTCGCCAATAATCCTTGTAATTGATCTTAACGTGCCAGTGAACGCGTATTGGACACATGTGGTGGGTGCATTGCAGCAATGGCTCATTATCCTTTCTTGGAGTGTTTATTCCCTTCTTTTTCAGTTTCTCTGAGTCGCTCCTGCATTATCAGAATACCAGTAGACTGATTAGCAATTGTTAGTGGAAAAGCTCAAAGTTTGCAATTACAAAACTTCAAGATTTGAGAAACAAAATTTCTCCATTTCAATTTCAAGTATCTGTACAGTTCCACTGAAAAGAATACCTACTTGATGCAGTTGTGTTTATGGCTGCAACCACAAGCACAGGTTGGGCAAGGAGTGATGGTGTCGTTGTAGAAAGTTGAGAAAGAAACACAACAACTCGGGTACTTGGATGCCAGAAACTGAGAATAGGTGCATGTCACATTCCAGGTCACTGCAAGTAATTTTTTCATCAACCTGATTGTTTATTTCTTTAACTTCTCCAACTGACAGAAAAGCAGAGAGAAAAAAAGGGGAAACTTACTCAATGCTTGAGTTTTTCGCCTGTGATCTGCAGTGAGGAAAACAGTGGACGGAACTATCTTTGCAGGGCCACAAGTGTAGCCTGGTCCTGGACCAAGCAGACTGAAATTCTTGGGAAGTTTCACCGTCTTGTTTGATGTTCCAGCAAGTCCAACACTAAGCTGAAAGGAAGAAACTGACTCGGAAGGATCTTCGCCCCAAGAAGCCATAACACCACCTTTGCAGCAATTGCTGAACTGTTGGTTGTAAGGAACTCCAGGAAGCAAGTCCAGAATTACAGGGTCCTTCTTGCAACAATGTGGTACATTTCCTTTAAACTTAGAACAGTCACCTTGTTCTGTTGCTTGTGCTCCCACTATGGACCATATCACTTCTTTCTTTGCCCAGTTCCATCCTAAAGTCCACCCTGGGCTCATAATGTGCCGATACATTTGGAAATTATTCATTGTTACTACAGCCTGGACGAAAATTTTAGATTGTAATTACTCGTATTGTGTCTTTCAATATTATGGAACTCAAGTATATTTTACTCCTTTTTTATGCTTCTTTCAACCCTTTTTCTTGAAAATACTAAAGGTTTTAAGAAGATACTTACTACATAGCCATCTGGTGTCCAAGACATGACATCCCATTTTATTGTGATGTTACCAAATGGATCCAATGGATCAAATGCATCTGAAGGTAGAAAAGAATATGAAATTTGATTACCAAGGAACAAATTAAAAGAGAAAGAGGCTATTATAATATACAATTTCCTATATGGGTATGTACTGTACCTGCATGAGGCAAGATAGAATACAAGACGACTGCGAAGAAGATCAGCTTTGCTAGAGGAAATAAGAGGAGTTGGCATCGATTGGAATAATCTTTTCCCTCAAAAGATATTCCTTTCTGAGACATCTTTAGAATGTTTAAGGATCTTATGTAAAAGAATGAAGTTGGAGTATTAAAAGATTGGGATTTTAAGCAGAAGGTAAATTCATGTTGATGCCACACCTAATGGTTGTTGGGTGTTTTATGCCATAATATCATTTTCCCACTCTCACCTATGAAAAGTTGTGAAAGGCGGGAGAAAATGGGACATTTGAACGCAATAGCTAAGCAGTCATTTCCTAGGTGGGATATATCATCACTTCTGAATTCTGATTAGTGACTTCGCTGTACGCTAAACTGGCCTTTTATAGTAGATGTAACGTCTTAATTGTTCTTGATTATGTATAACAAAATTATTAACCTCCACCCCTTCCCTTAAAAACGCAAAAAATACTACCCTCTAACACTATAAGAATCCGAACTTGATGATAATATTAATCAAATTCATTTATAACAGTCCACCACCCTTGGCCCTTGCAATTGTCAACGTATTCGAAGGACGGAGAATTTTTTTTCTAATATGTATCATTTTCAACATAATTTAATGTACTTGAGAGCATTTTACATTGTTAAGATCAAGGTAGCGTCATCAAGGAGGTGTTTCAAATTGAAGAAATCCAATGAAGTTGTACGGTGAGCTCGAATGCCTCAAAATAAAAGTTTTTTTTAACTTTGGCGTTCGAACCCTCTTGAGCATTGTTACATAACTGAACAAAGATGTGTTAACAATTTGAATGACAACGATTGTTTGACAAAAATGTATAACACTTTTTGCTAATTAAACTAATTAAAAGATGAATAAAATGGAAGGTAAATCCTGTGTTTCTAGATCTAGTCACGTGTTTGAACAGTAGCATCTACCAAAATAAAGCTAATTATCAGATTAATAAATGGAGCTTTTGAGAGTAATTGAAAGGGTAATAACGAGCAATAAATATGAGAAATGACAATAAATATAAATAAGAAGAATGATTCACCCAAAATAATGATGTGGATGATTCTTCCTTCTGACAACAACGTGCGATAACTGGATATGAAAATGGACAAAGTGTTCTTGGATCGTGTGAGTGGAAATGTAGAATAAACAACAAAATCAATCACAGTGGAAAAGCAAGCTTTTTGTATTGTCTCTCAAGAGTCAACTTCTTACAAGTGTTCTTATCAGAGTGAATATCCCTCTTTTTGCTCCCTATCTCTTACTATTTATATGAGATATTCCTAGAAAACCCTAAAAAGTACAGCCAGGGGAATATTCTTTTGGGTAATTCCAAGACTATTCTAGTCGTTGCTCCTATGCTCCTCTATTCGACCTCGGCCTTGACGTCTTGCTCGACGACTCCTCGCTATTGGGCCCTGCTCTACCTCGACTATAACTTCCACACTTGTTCATTCATATTCGCTGAACTTCCTCAATCGGATTTTGACCCATACACTTAGTCCCTCCGCTTACTGAGGTCGTCTTCCGGTCGACCTCGGTGGGCGAACTTTATCAGCAACAGTTCTGGAGAAATCCCGGTGTGATGGACGAGCAGAAGTGATTGCCGTCGAGGTGGTGACGTATCGTTCTGAGGGTTGTGGTCGATGAGATAGGTGCAGGATGACGTCACGGTTGCATGCGTCATCTCGAGCCTCTGTCGCTTTGATTCTAGGGCCACTGACGGTTATTTGCACCAGTTCGAGAGCCCCGGTTGTCTATAAATTGGAGGGGGAGGCTTCTCAATGAAACTTTCGCATCCTCTAGTTTCTTTACTTCTGCACTTCTTCTTCTTCTTCTTCTTCTTCTTCTTCTTCTTCTTCTTCTTCTTCTTGTGTTCTTGCTCTCCATAACTTCCACCGTCACCGCCTCTTCTTCTTTTCCGGTTCTACCGTCTTCACATTATCAGAAAATGACTAACGTGACTCTCAACACCGAGACGAACTCTGACCCCACTCCATTATCGGTGGCCATGCCTTCTGGTGGCGGAGATTGTACTATTATGGAAGACGAAAGCTTCCCCACTATGGAGCCGGTTCAGGACCCCGATCCGGTAAGGTCTGAGATGGAGTGAAGCATATCTCCGCCCTCAGATCCAAATACCACATCCCTGCCCATGTTGACATCGTTCCGGCAGGAGACGATGTGATACAGGTTCATCGGCCTGGGTATTTTGCATTCTATATGCCTACCCATTCCAAGTGGGCTATTCTCTTCCTCTTCCTCCATTGGCGGAGGAGTTTTGCCGTTATTACGGCGTCTGCCTAGCTCAACTTTCTCCCTATATCTACAAGATCTTCCTCATGCTAACAAAGTTGCGGAGTTGGCCGGCTGCAGAGTTTCCATCCGCCATCTGTTGCACCTCTTCGCGCCCAGCTTCCATAGGGGCACGATGATTCACCTTCGCCATCGCGGAACTAAGGGGTTGGTGGCCGGAATGGACGACAAAGCAAATCGATGGTTTTGGCTTAATTATTTCTTTGTCAAAATCGAGCACGTGGTGGCGAACCCTAGTGGGTTCCCCGAGCAGTGAAATTTCGCTTGTAAGTGTCTTCGTTAACTAAATCACACCCTTTTTTTTTTTTTTTTTTTTTTTTTTT